>APFE031241313.1:285207-312636 GCA_000404065.3 Pinus taeda | reverse complement strand
AGCCCAAAGTTGGTTAGTGGTTACCCCGGCCGTATCCTCTTGGGAGTCAAAGAGGACAACCTGGGTGTTAACAAGTTGAATAGTCAAAGTCAAAGATGACAAGTCAAAAAAGTAGTCACATAATGCATGCATTGCTTGCATTAGAAGATAGACACCATATAAATATAGTGTCGAAATATCGATGCCCAATTCACCTATCATTGTAATTCCAATGAACATAGGTACATTACAAAATAAAAAATTGAAAAATGGTATTTTTCTTGTAATTTGTGACAATATGGGACATACTGTCAGACTATGTCATCAAAATTTAGTCCTATATGTAGTATTGATCGATAAGGCAATTTCCCTCTTCTTCTGTTTCCAAAGAAATTGTTTGACTGCCTTCCTAGGGGTTTATTTCTCCTGTAAACATTCCATATGTAAATTATTCTTTGTGGCCTTCTTCTTAGTCATATTCCTAGTGATCCTACAACCAGGAAGAGGTATGATCAGAGGTGACTTATTGGGATACTCTTTCATTGCCTTAGTCTTCCTTGGTTTCCTTACACGGCGGTTAGGAACTTTTTCTTTCAAAGAACTAGGGTTTTCATCATGAAATATTTATCTATCATTTTCTACCATTGGGATTACTTTGTTCCTTTGTTTTTACCCTAGGTGCAAAGTTAACAAACATATTTTCTTAAAAAAAATTATCTCAGATTCCATTTTTTATGTTGTTAATCTTCTATTAATATTTTGTTAAACCATTGTGACACAATATTCCCTTATGGTTTTTGTTGTTATGTTGAACTATCATTTCCAGTTTTCCCAAACTCCAGCAAAGATAATAGGGGAAATATGTTAGATTACCAAAAAAAAATGTAGCAAGATTCTTATATGGTATTAGAAAGTAAATCTGTACCTACCCTCACAGGTTATGAACCTTTGCAATACTACCAATAACGTGCACCATTCATCTTTTACCCAGACCTCAATGGGATTTCTACCGAGTTTATGTTATGATATCTATGCTTGGGAAACTAGTTATAGACTTTTGGTCGAAGTGATAATTATATACACCACCTCTCTCTAGTCCTAGCAAGGCTAATGTCTCTAGCTATGACCTCTTATGTAATTTCCAACTACATATTTACTACCTTCATCACTCATCCATCAAATATCTATGCAAATTGTCATGCATCCTTGTCATCAATCCATTGAAACATAATAAAGAAATAAGGCCGTTATGTTTCTTCGAAGAATTTCAAAATCGACTGATATTTTGGAATAACTTCAAGGACCCATGTAAAAGTGGGCTCATGGTGATTAAAAAACATCTTGGTGATGCAGTTTGCTAAAAAAAATCCCCTTCATAAATTGAAAATATGAGCTTAAGGATGCACCAGTCAAGAGTGGATGAGAAAATAACACAAAATTCATGCGTGGATGTTAGAGCCACAGAGGTATGAAAGGATTGACTAAAATGGGATATTATGCTCTTAATCATTCTATATTCTCTCTAATGTTTTTGACAAGGTTAATGTTGGCCTTGACCTATCCAATGTCAAGCAATAATGGGTAATGGTAAAAACAAACTGGAAATTACAGTGTATCTTGATACAGAGATAGGGGTAGATAGTGCAACATCATTTTGAGAAATTGGTCTCAAAAGGGGGGGATTTCTCTTTTAATTACACGAAATAATCATAAGAACATATGACTACTTCAAATAATGTGTCGTACTTTCCCAAACTGTAAGAAATGTAGAATATAATATAAGGAATAGACCATGGTTTATAAATGAGATATATAGGAAAAACAATAAGATGGTTTTAGGATCATCGTATATAGTTGTGTAGTTGCAATATTATGGATATAAAAACGATTGATAAGGATAGGATCAACGGATGCTCAAAGCAATGTTCTTTCCATGGTCTCCTTCATTCCTAATAGACCAGTAGAAATTTTCAAGCCACTTTACCTCAAAATATTACCTTTGAATAAATTTTGCTTACGTCATGTGGATTAGGATGAGATAAAAATATATTGTTGGTGTAGCTTTGACATTACAAGTTCCCTTGATAAAAAAAAAAGATTATTTGAACTCTACTCAGGTCACTGATTAAATTTTTCACTTTCAACATTACAATACCTATACATGTACCAGAATGTTTTAAGATGCAAAAATTATGCGAATTTTATTTAAAAGGTGCCAAAGGATGTTTTTTTATAACTTGGTCTGCTTAGGAATGATGTTTCTCTCATGTACTCTACTTAAAAATTAATGGAATCATGGAAAACTCAAAACTATGAAAATGATAAAAGTGCTTGTGGTTGATCTTCCACCCAAGAAATTTTATTGCTATGAAGAAAACTAAATGATGGATTGGTTTGGATTTAAACAGGAACACAACAAATTACAGGAATAACCATAAATAAAGAGATGCAAAAGAAATAATACTTCATTTCTTTAATGTATAATAGTGAAATATGCTTACAAACATAAATGGAAATGAACTAGCTAGGGTGATGGTAGCTTATCTCTAAGAAGAGATGTGGTGGCTACATGCCTATGAATTGTGTTAAAATGAGGCTCGAAGACCTATTTATTGTTTAAAAATAATGGAAAACCCTAAACATCCAAAAACGTAACCCTAGGAGATGAAACACCAAACTATGAGCCCCATTTTAGGTAAATTGGTGCATCAACTTCCCGGGGCCGTAACTTTGGCATACGATCTTTGTTTGACACGCACAATACCTCGTTAGAAATATCTATCCGAGGAATACAACTTAGGAATGAAAAATGGTAGTCCATGGACCCACATTGCTCCCAATTTTCCCAAAAGACGTCGTTTAGGGCCTCAAAACGGCTCCAAAAGTTCAAGACCCGAAAAACTGCTAAAAATAGTAAATTGTGCTCAAATTAAGGAAACTGAAAAAATGAAAGAGATAGCTGTGGGGGGTCCAAGTGGGATAGGTGGGTGGCTACCAACATCCATCTAGATCATCCCTCCTCACTTAAGAAGAAATGTTCCCCAATGCGTTGAGTTCCTCCATGAGATGAGGAAACTTCTGCTGAACTTGGTCCCTGGTGAGTTGTTCTGCAACCTCTGATGTGTCCATTACTGGTGGGAAGCTTGGTTGAGGGTAGTCCACATTGAACACTCGGTGCAAGCGAAGGAATGGGGGAATTCTATGCTTCAAAAAATTATTTCCCACAACCTTGGTAATGGTGTAAGGACCATATCGGAGTGGTCTGAGCTTTTGATGGGCTCTTGTAAAGTGTTCTTTCTGTAGATGCAACCATACTTTGTCGCCCACTTGAAACTTGTGTGGTACCTGATGTTGATCATGTCACTTCTTTTACTTAGCATTTTTTAGAATGGAGCAGTGATATATCGACCCGTTGGGTAAAGGTTCTCTAGGAGTTAGATCGAATGAATGCTTGACCTGATAGTGCAACGGTACCCCTATGGTGAGGAGAAGATGTCCCTGTCTTCTTTCATGACCGTATCCACCTACTTCTGCTGTATGGAGGAACCCTTCCCAGGGGCCATGGATGTGGCTACGATGTTCCCCTTACTTTTAGGGTGAACTGGACAAAAAATAAATTTCCTAGTCCCGGAGATGATCTTACTGCCTTTCTTAGTAGAGATCACAAAAGTGAAGGTAGGTAGGGCTACCTTCAATATCCTGTATAATGAATTACCCAAAGAAATAATAATAACACAAGGCCTTGACTCATACATAGCAAGTCGCCTCCACAAGTATGGTTGGCCTAATAATACATCACAAACATCAATAGGTGCAACATCACACAATACCTCATCTGTGAAGGGCTTGATGTTATAGGGAAGGTGACACTATTGGCAGAATCGAAGATCTCATCCTTGTTGAAGCCACCCGATGCTATATGGTTATGGGTGTGGTGTGGTCAGTAAGCCCAACCGCTTCATGACCTCTACTGAAATGGGGTTCTTTTGGCTGCCACAGTCGACAATGAATTGCAGCGACAAATCCTTCACCCACATTTGTGAATGCAAAATATGCTCCCCCTCCTCTGGATCTTTGGGGTCGTTCTTCTAGACATTCGTGGTGGCAACAATGGTGTTAGTCGCTGCATCAATGATTCTCTTCCTTTGTCATTTCCCTTGTCGATTTCTGACTCGGGGTTGAAACATGCATCTGATTTTAAAGCCTTCAACTCAGCCACCAGTGACTACTTGGTCCGAAACTCACTTGTGTTATGAGTGGGGCTCTTATGGAACTCGCAACACTTTCCTTTGTCCTTATTTGACTTTGTGGTGTTGTTCTTTTCTTGTGGCTTTGTCGTTTGTTCTTCGGATTCGCAGATCCAAAGTCTCATTTCATTTGTTTAAACTTCTACTCGATCTTAATAGCATATTAGTATGTTGTGCCAAGCGAGGAGATGTCCAAGACCTCCATCTCGTCCTGGATGTACCTATGTAGATAGCCATAGTATTTGAGTACCAAATGTAGCTCATAATTGTTGATACCAAATTTATCCAAAAGGTATGAAAAATAGTTGTAAACTTCGGTACATCCTGGTCCCTTCCATGCCACAGCGTGGTCCACTTTATGTATTTATCCTCATAGATTTTGACAAGGTAGTACTACTCCTTAATGACATCCCGAATAAAATTCCAAGTGGGTGTGGCTAAAAACAATGACTTCTTATTTTCATCCATCTACTTGTAGTAGGTTTCCCACCAGTCCTTGATGTGGGGGTTTGCTTTGAGAAGAGCGAAAGAAATATTTTCCTAGCTGGAAAAATCATGAACAAAAAAATGCCCTTCTAGCATATTTAACCATTTATCTACAACATCTACATCTATCTAACCCTCTAATATGGGGATTTCAAAGTTAACTTGTACTTTAAAGGGTGTGGCAGTTCCAGAGTAGTTGTTGGAAGCAGATGCGTCACCCTAGGTAGCCATTGAAGGATCTGGGCAAAGTTTTCCATCTTCGCGTTCCTTTGTCGCTCGAGGGCTTCTTCGAGCAAGACTTTAATAGGACCTCCTATCCCCTCATCTTTCTTTTCATCTTCCATGGGAGGCCATTGGGATTTGTGAGGCTAATCTTGCAAAGGTTCGACCAGTTCAAGCCCTAACTCCTTATATCCTGACCTCGTTGGGGACATGCAAAGAAAAACAAAGAAAGAGCAGACCACTCTGATACCATTGATCTGGATTTAAACAAGAATGAAAAAAATTACAGGAATAACCATAAATATAGAGATTCAGCAGAAATAATACTTCATTCAGTTAATGTAAAATATTGAAATATACTTACAAACATAAATATAAATAAAATACCTAGGGCGATGGTAGCTTATCTCTAAGAAGAGATGTGGTAGCTACATGCTTCTGAACTTTGTTACAATGAGGCTTGAAGGCCTATTTATAGTTGAGAAAAAATGGAAAACAATAAACATCCAAAAACCTAACCCTACGAGATGAAACACCAAACTATGGGCCCTGTTTTGGGTAAATTGGTGCATCAACTTCCCGGGGTCATAACTTTGGCATACGATCTCCATTTGATTGGCACAATACCTCGTTAGAAAGATCTATCTAAGGACTACAACTTTGGGATGAGTAACATCAATTCATTAACCCATGTTGCTCCCATTTTTCCCAAAAAACGTCATTTAGGGCCTCAAAATGGCTCTAGAAGTTCAGGACCTGAAAGACTACTAAAAATAGTAAATTGTGCTACAATTAAGGAAACTCAAAGAGACAGTTGTGGGGGTCCAAGTGGGATAGGTGGGTGGCCACCAACATCTACCTGGATTATGGATGGAAAAGGTAACTGCAATGGGAATGATGAAATAGTGGAGTGCATATTTGAAACAACCATGTCTGAAGCTTTGTAATGAGGGAAATATTTATTGATAGAAGAGCAGGTGACCCTCCTCTTTTTGAAACAAACAAGCTAATTTGGTTTCCTTGTAGCTTGTCCCCCTTTTATTCACACTGAGAATGCAAAATTGTTGACAATACCATGAACCAAAGAATCTTTGTCATTACCTGACCTATGGTGCATTCCCATCTTGTGAAAAGTTTGTTGAAGTCAGAAATAGTAGGGACTGATGGATTACTAGTCGATAATGACTGATGTTAACCAATTGGAGGCTTCTCACTGTTAATGTGAATGAGATCTAAGGTGCCCCTAGAATATCTTGTTGGGCATGAATGAATTTGATGATGTTGAATGTCCAGCAAGATACGATAATCATGAGGCATTAAGGGATCCCAAATGCCACTAGAAATAGTCCCTGCCATTCATGTATATTGTAGGTCCCTAGGTACCAAGAAAGTCTCTGACTCTGAACCTATAGAAAATATGTTATTTTCAATGGAGGAAAATTTGTCAAAAGGATTTAAGAAATCCTACATCATTTGATGCAAGAAAAAATAAATGATTTGAAAAAAATATATGATGGAACCAATAGTTGGGTCTCCAAATTTATTATGAGTTGGCCAACCAACAAGCTAGTTTTCAGGCCATCTCAAGTCTAGTTATGCCAAGGGTACTTATTTTCATAACCAAACATTTTTTCACTTATAAATAATATATATATATATATATAATATATATATATATATATATATATATATTATATATAGATATAGATATATTCATATTTTCAATTTTTTTTCTTTTATTCACGTATAGACATTTGAAAAATGGAAGAAATTCAGGTAGAGGTTGGAGAGGGAGAGGAAGGCTCCCTGCTGGTCACTTGCATCTCAACTTGTTCTAGACGATCTTGAATAAATATCTCCTAAGACATGCACCTATGATACAATCTCATCATGTGTCATATTGATGAAATTTTCATCAACATTGCTAATCCTGGCTCGACTAAAATCTCTCACCTCACCCCATTCATGAAAACCACACTTCCATGTCGTAAATTATTTTGATGCCTATGCATCCCAACTATGCTTGTATGAATATGGTGTGGCATGTTGGTTCTTATGTGATTACGAAAGGCTCCTTCCCTTTCCAAAAAGGGACAGGGAGGAGATTAGTCTCTATTTTGTAATTGATTATACAAGTTCTCTAAAAATGAAAATATCTTGGGTAAAATAAGAAATATACTAAAGTTATTTTACCAAAAACATTTTTCTTTTAAAGTATTGTCTCCCTCTGAAAAAGATCTGTCTTAAATAGATCATTATCATCAAAGTTGTCTCCCTCTTAAAACGACTAAATCGGTATCATCAAATTTGTCTCCCTCTTAAAAATACTAAACCATTATCATCAAAGTTGTCTCCCTCCTTTAAAAAAGAAGTTGTCCCTCTCTTAAAAAGAATAAATCGTTATCATCAAAGTTGTCTCCCTCCTCCTAAAAAGAATTTGTCTCCCTCCTAAAAATACTAAATAATTATCATCAAAGTTGTCTCCCTCCTCTTAAAAGTTGTCTCTCTCCTCTTAAAAAGCTTTGACTCCCTCCTCTCCTCTTAAAAGTTGTCTCCATCCTCTTAACTCCCTCCTCTTAAAAAGCTTTGAGTCTTGACTAGATCATTATCATCAAAGTCCCATGTGTATTAATTCCAACTCTCAATTCAAGATCGAGATGTCACCAAAGGTCATGTTTTCATCATCAAACAAATGAAAAGGTATATGTACTCTATGTTGAACTTTCCCATGCTATGTGTGGGATATATGGCTTTGAATTAAAAAGAAGGCATTTTTAGCCCTGTTGGCATATGGCCCAAAATGGATTCAAATATGCTCTCTAAGTCTTCAAAAGCCATTAAAATCATGACAAAGATAAAAACTAGCGCAGGAGAAGAACCCTTACAATGGAGGAAAAGCACTATCGGGAGGCAAAAACACATAAAAAACAATGAGAAACCAAGTATCGGAGGCATAAACAGGGAAATGCACAGTAGTTGTCTAATCTAGCTGATCAATGGTCTAGATCTAATCAACAATTGCAATCGGCACAGGTAGATAGTGGCAATTAGCATAGACCATTTGGAACTTATGATAGTGATCGGTGATTCAATGTGGACAGTTAATCAAGCGCACAGATCAACAGCCCACATCGGAGTTTCGCTATCGGTAAATACAAGGAGTGCTTATTGGCCCGGGGCATGAGCGATATACGATTGTGAATAGCGGCATCATGATATCGCATCAGAGATTCACAGAGGCGCAATTAACCAGACTTGACTGTTATATACATGATATTGCATAAAATTTGAAGTTCGCAAAAAGGCCATTTTTAATGCATTTTGGCAGTTTTTCATTATTTAACGAAATATAAAGTGAACCTTAGAGTAACATCGATGTGATAAGGCCTAGAAATGAAAGGGTTCAGGAATGAAAATATATAATATTTTCAGGTTCACCAAAGCCATTTTTTAATGTATTTCCAATGTTTTTACGTATTTCAAAACACAAAGGGAAGACTGGGAACAGGCCATTTGCGACTTGTGATAGCGATTGAGGGTAGACCTGATAGAGGAATAGGCCATATTTGAAGACTTTTGAAGTCCGAAATAAACAAAGATGGGCAATATTTACAATATTGCAGCGCTTTTCTGTATGAAATAGAAAACAATCATTCTTTGCAGTTGAAAGGATTTTAGAGGCCCGAAGATCCATTCCATCATAGAACAGAGGCCGAGAAACAGTTTCTGAGAGAAAGAGGGCTAGAAAGGGAAAAAAGGGCCACAGCATGATGCAGCCCAAGACAAAAGTGATCATGGAGCATCAACAATGTAACACAGCCAAAACCAATAGAAGTGATTGTGGGGCATCTCTGGCATGAGCGAGCTCCCTGCCAGCGCAGCAAATTACTAGAATAAGGTTACTCTGTTGTTAGAGAAGAAACCTTCGAGCCCATGCGTGCCTAGTTAGGGAATCAAGTCGTTAGAGATAGAGAGGATAGATTAAGACACTCTGATCCTTTGAGAGCTTAGGAGCATTGTAAAAAAGCCTATAAATGGCTAAAAATTAGATGTATGAAGGGTTCAACTTTTGGAGACTGTGGAGACTCTGCTCCCTTAAAAGTCTCATCTTCATTCTAGCAATATAAGCTTCTTTTGTTGTTATATGTTAAATTCTCATTTTTTCCTCTATTCTAAGCTTGCACTTGAATAGGCTATTCATGTTTTCTTCTGTATATAATGCGAGATAACTGTCATCTTATCTTTGCATTAATCAATTAGATTTGCAAGCTTCATTTGCTTCCTGTAGCTAGCCATTCATATGTGTTTATGTATGCATCTGTTGGTACAGTCAGTATTCTCCATTATCCATTGAATCTATAAACTATTGAGCATTAGTGGTCTAAAGCCTTGTAAAGCTTAGGGTGTTCATGCATGTCTTAAGTGAAAACATAGTTAAAACGGTCATCTGACTTGATCCAAACCATCATCAATTCCAATAGTTCAGAGAATAATAATGAAGATTATATGTTACCAGGCATCTCCAAGCTACAACCTAGTCGAGTTTTCTGGAGTGATAACATAATTGGCGTCGTTGCCAGGGAGAGGAGACTAAAGCTCAGCTTCCCTGGGAGACGACACAGATCCAGCTTTGATGATAGACAAAGTATGGGCACTTTTTCGGTTGTAATAATCTATTTGGCAACTCTACTGAAGGAAAAACCTCTTGGCGACTCCTCTTCATAGTCCTGGCTCAGTTTGTGAGGCATACTCAGAGAAATCCTCTGAAGCCACAAGCTGACCCAATATTTGATCCTAAAAAAATCATCAAAGAAAGGAAAGTATTGCAGAAAGGAGCATCAGGTTCAGGTAAATCTAAACAATATTCTATATCTCTTCAAGAAAATCCTATAATAGAACAAATACATGTTGAGAGTATAGCTTCTAATACTAGCAGTGAAGAAAAAATATCAGAAATTCATAAAGCTCTTTATTCTTTAGGTTCTCCTTTTGTTGTAAGCCAAAAGGAAACCTCTCCTCCTATCCATCATACTCCTTTAGTCCTATCAATCACTCCTCAACCCTTTGTCATTCAGACTTCCGGTACCCTTATAGCCACCACAACTATGGTAGGCCCACAAGCACCTACCAAAATGGAAAGAATCATAGCTGTTAGGTATGGATCTCTAGTACTGCCCACTCCTTTGAATGCCATGCCTACTGGAGAATATCAAAAGTATAGGCCTAAGTTCATTGGAACTGAAAGTGTTATAGCTGAAGAACATCTTGAATCATTCTATAGCTATGCTGATAACCTGGACATTAGTGAAGATGATGTCTAGATGAGAGTCTTTGTCCAAAGCCTAGATGGAGAGGATAAAAAATGGTATAGATAACTAACCCCAAGATCTATAGTAGATTTTGAGGCTTTAGATGATGCATTCCTAAAGCATTGGGGGATAAGAAGGATCTACTTTACTACCACAACGAGTTTGGGAACTTAAAGAGGGAAAATGGTGAGTTGCTATCTGATTTTAATAACAGGTTTAACCGCATGTACAACAAGATACCAGCTGAAGTAAAACCGACCACTACCTCTACTAAGCTCACCTATGTCAGTGCCTTCGATTCTAACTTCTATCTACTATTAAGGGAAAGGTGATGTGCTACCTTGGCTAATATTCAGGATGAAGCCTTGGAAGTAGAATCGAACATCATGGCTACAGAGAAGCTCAAAGGCAATGTTGATAGTAGGAGATAAAGGGGCAAATTCTCATCATCCATAGGTCCGAAGATAGATAAAATGACAAAGATGATAGAGTCATTAGCCTCTGAAATCTCCAAATTAAAGGTTGAACAACACTCTAGGAAAGGAATAGTTCCTAATACCTTTGCTCCTAGGAATCCAAATCCATATAGAAGAGCTAATGAGTAGTTGCAGATTTTGCAAAGAAGCAAAGATGCCAATGAAGACCAAAGGGTGAAGACCCCTTTCCAGAATGTAGTCATGGAATAATAGCACTTTGAATAAGATGGTGAGATCCATTGTATGGAAGACAAAGGTAGTTCTTCCTTTCTGACCTTAGTTGCCTATGAAAAGTAGTTATTCAATGACCAGATCAACCAAAATGCGATGGTGAAACTGTTCTACAAACTAAAGATCAGCACAGATATAATATAAGGTTGAAGATGAATAATGCTAAGGAAACTCCTGTTCAAAGAGTTTTTGTCCCTATAATACAACAAGCTAATAAGCATAAGCGACCAGCAGTTGATCCCATCATCCTCAAAGCTCTAACTCATGAGGTAAGAGGCCCTGACAAGTCTACTTCTCCTTTCAGTTTTGAATCAGAAATCTAGAAGCTAAGAATACCTATACCTCTGATCGAACTAGAGAAGAATGAGTCCTTCAAAAGATCCATCCTCGAGGCCCTTGAGCCTAAAGCCATCCAAGCCTCCACTAACTATGTAAAACTATAAGATGACAAACCAGCTATTATTCTCAGCCTAATGATTGAAAATTGTGAAGACAACTCCCTGTCATTCTATGTCTCACTGACTATTCATGAAAAAATCCTTCACAACTACCTTCTGGACACTAGATCCAGCCATAATCTAATTCCCAATGCTATCATGGATGAGTTGGGTCTTGACATTACCAAGCCTTATCATGACCTGTTTTCTTTTGACATCAAAAAAGTGAAATGTTTGGGATTAATCAAAGACCTAGCCATCACCTTGTCTCAGCTACCCATGAAGAGCATGATGATGGATATTGTGGTAGCAGATGTACCACCCAAGTTTGGCATGTTTCTTTCTACAGGTTGGATCAAGAGATTAGGTGGAACATTGCAAAGTGATCTATCCTATGCTACTGTCCCAGTTTTTGGAGGTGAGAGTAAGAGATTATATAGGGAAGCCCAGTTGGCCTATATAATCAGTGATGAAAAGAATCCCACTAATCATCCCATCTATGCTATCGACACTGATTTTGGAGCTTGTATTCTTTATTTTGAAGAATCCCAGTTGGCCTCCATGCATCTTAAAAAACAAGTTTTCCATATTGCAGAGGAAGAAGGCCTAACAATTTGGGACATGTTCCTTGATGGAGCTTGATCTAAGGAAGATGCAAGGGAAAGTGTAGTCCTTGTGTCCCTCACACATGAATGCATTCATTTATCTTTCAAATTGACTTTTTAGGTCACAAATAACATAGCAGAGTACGAAGCCTTGATATTGGGCTTAAACATTGTTAAAGAGATGGGCATAAAAGGTCTGAAAGTGTTTCGAGATGTAGACCTAATTATTCAGCAGGTCAACAAAACCTTCCAAGCAAAGCATCTAAGGTTGAAATTATATAGAGATGAGGTATGGAAGCTTAAGGATTCTTTTAATATTTTAGCATTTCTTACATCCCAAGAATGAAGAACCAGCTCGTTGATTCCCTTGTTGTGTCTGCTAACATTTTTATTCCTGCTTTGCCTCCTAATTGACTTATGAAGTTCAGGTGAAATATAGACCATCTCTGCCTAAAAATGTCAAATAATTGAAATTTTTTGAAGATGGTGATGAAATAAATAGGTTTTTACAAGTCATTGATGAATTTTCTGAAATGCACATTGACCAAGAAAACGAAACCAGTGAAGAATGCAACCAATCCAAGCTAAAGGATGAGATTGGTCAGGGTAGCATTGTTCAGCTACCTGGTAACCATATAACCAAATTGGTGCCACTAGAGAAGATGTTTGATCATGATAATGTGCCTTATAATCTTGCCAAAATAGAAATTGAGCCTGTTATTCATAAACATAATATAGGGGCTCCAACCCATTCAAAATACATAAATCTGTCCACTCACTTGTCTGCTGCCCAGAATTCCGAGTATTTCACCCTAATGAAGAAATTTGTTGATATTTTTACTTGGGAATACAGTGGTCTCAAGACCTATGACACAAACATCATTTAGCATAAGATTCAGCTAGAGAAGAACACCATTCATTTTAAGCAAAAATTAAGACCTATCAGCCCTCTCTTATTTCCTTTGATTGAGAAAGAAATCAAGAAGTTGTTGGATGCGAAGATCATAGTTCCCTAAGGTATTCAAAGTGAATAGATAACTTTGTGGTAGTAAGAAAGAAGAATGAAGAAATCAGGCTTTTTGTTGACTTAAGGAATCTGAACAAATGCTCTATAAAAGACAACTACCCCCTGCCTAAGATGGAACACTTGCTGCAAAAAGTTTCAGGGGCTAGAGTCATGTCTTTCCTAGATGGATTTTCAGGTTACAATAAGATTGGTGTACATCCAGAATATCAGGAAAAGACTGCCTTCACTACTCTTTGGGGCACTTTCATGTACTCCAAGATTCCTTTTCGACTCATGCATGTTGGAGCTACTTTTCAGAGGGCCATGGACATAGTCTTTGTGGGAGAGAAGAACAAATTTTTCCTTATTTACCTTGATGACATAATAGTCCTTTCCAGCACTCACAATGACCATTTGCAGCATTTGAAGAAGGTGTTTCTAAAGTGCAGACAATTTGGAATTTCTTTGAACCAAAAGAAGTCACAGTTTTCTCTAGAAGAAGGCAAACTTCTGGGACATATTGTTTCTGCTGAAGGTGTGAATATTGATCCAACAAGAGTTCAAGCAATTCAGACATTGTCTATCCCAAGATCAAAAAGGGGCATTCAATCCTTCTTGGGAAATATTAACATTGTAAGGAGGTTCATTCCAAACTTTGCAGAGCTAGTGAAGCACATCACTTCCATGCTCAAGAAAGGATCAGAAATAAAATGGATAGATGATGTAAGAAGATCTTTTGAAACCATCAAACAAGCTATCATGGAAGCTCCCACTCTAATGAACCCAGGTTACACCGGAGTTTTATATCTTCTCTTTTGCCTCTTATTATACACTTGCAACAGTTTTGTTGCAGACAAATGATGAAGGCATAGAGCACCCTATGGTATTTTTTAGCAAAAACCTGAGGGATGTTGAACTAAGGTATGACCTTATTGAAAAACAAGCTTATGCTCTCATAAAATCTTTAAAGGCATTCAGAATTTATATTCTGCATTCCAAAGTGGTTGCATATGTACCTTCAACGCCAGTAAAAGATGTTCTAACTCAGCTAGATATTGATGGAAAGAGAGCTAAATGGATTGCAAAACTCATAGAGTTCAACATAGAGGTGAAGTCCACTAAGCTTGTCAAAGGCTAGGACTTGGCTAAACTTATGCTTGAGGAAAATTGCAGCTTGTTAGACATCAATTGCATGGGTTCAAATTCAGGTGATGAGAAGACAGAGGAAGAAGTAAAAGAGCAAAAGAAGAATTAGTCCTTGGTTGAAAATATAGCCACCTGTGAATGCCATTCCAGCATAGTTCATTTTTTGTAGAAGCTAGAAGTCCCTCCAGAGCTTAGCTCAAGTCAAGCCTGGGCCATTAAGCTTAGATTAGCCAAATTATGCATTAATGAAAACCTGCTCTATTGGAAAGACCCATCAGGAATCCTCTTGAGATGTCTAGATAAGGGACAATCTATGGAATTACTGCACCAATTCCATTCTAGCATCTATGGAGGGCATCATTATTGGAAAACCACAGCCCACAATATCCTAAGAGATGGGTATTATTGGCCTAATATGTTCTTTGATGTGTGTTCTTTTGTGAGGTCTTATGACAAATGTTAGAGGTTTGCAGGAAGACAACAACTAAAATCTATGCATTTGAAGCCAATACACACCAATGGTCCCTTCCAACAGTGGGCCTTGGACTTTATAGGTGAGATCAACCCACATTCCGATGACCAGCACAAATGGATCTTGGTAGCCATTGATTATTTCACCAAGTGCATTGAGGCCATACCCACTAAGAATGCTAACCATTAAGTTTTCATAAAATTCTTGAATGAGAACATTTTCACTAGATTTGGATTCCCAACCAAACTAGTCATTGATAATGCAACAACTTTCAAGGCAAAAGAGTTGGTGGACATGACTAAATCCATGGACATTCATTCAGTGCATTCTACCTCATATCATCCTCAAGGAAATGGCCTTGAAAAATCATCCAACAAGAGTTTTGTAAGGATAATCAAAAAACTATTGGAGGACGACAAAAAGAGCTAGGATTCCAAGTTAAAGTTTTCATTGTGGGCTGACAGAGTTGCCAACAAGAATTCCATAGGAAATTCTCATTTAAGCTAGTTTATGGCGCTGATGTTGTTTTTCCTATCTAGCTAATTCTCCCTGTGGCCAAATTATTTCAGGAAGAACAGGACGAAACAAATGACATGGGAAGGAGGATGAGTAACTTGGTTGAATTACAGTAGATCAGAGAGTAATTGGTTGAGAAGTCAAGAATTCATCAGAGGAGGATCAAAGAAACCTTTGACAGGAAGGCAAAAGTGGATAATTTCCAACTTGGTGACTGGGTTCTCAAATGGGATGCATTGAAGGAAAAGAAAGGTAGTCATGGTAAGTTTGACTCCTTATGGACAGGTCCATTTGTCATCACTCAAATTCAATAGAACAATAACTTAATTCTGCACAGTCTGGAAGGAGAAGATGCTTTTGGTGGCCTAATCAATGGGCATTTCTTATAACTTTATTTCATTTAAGGATTTAAAGCCTTGATTTTGTAAATGTGTTTTTCAGTTTTTATTTTCTATGCAAAATAAACTCCATGCCCAATGGAACACTAGGAGATAGATTTGATTTTGGTTTTACAGGAAAGGCATTAGTCTGTGGTTCTTGAAACCTGGCAGGGAGGCTTTCATCCCCAGAAGGAGCCAGTGTTAGCCTTATTGGTATATAGCCCAAAATGGATTCAAATATGCTCTCTAAGTATTCAAAAGCCATTAAAATCATGCCAAAGATCAAAAACAACATAGGAGAAGAACCCTTAGAATGATGGAAAAGCTCTATTGGGAGGCAAAAACACATAAAAAACAATGAAAAACCAACTATCAGAGGCATAAATAGGGTAATGCACAGCAATCGTCTAATATGGCCGATCAATAGTCTAGATCTTATCAAAAATTGCAATCGGCATAGGTAGACAATGGTAATCAGCGTAGACCATGCGGAACTTGCGATGGCGATCGATGATTCAACATGGACTGTCGATCAAGCATCCAGATCGACGACCCACATTACATTGGAGTTTCGCTATTGGAAAATACAATGAGAACTTATTGGCCTGGGGCATGAGTGATATGCGATTGTGACTAGTCACATCACAATATCACATCGAAGTTTCACAAAAGCGCGATTAACCGGACCCGAAGGTTATATACATGATATTGCATAAAATTTGAAGTCTGCAGAAAGGCCATTATTAATGCATTTTCGCAGTTTTTCGTTATTTAACGAAATACAAAGGTAACCATGGAGCAGCGCCAATGTGATAAGGCTCGAACCTGAAAGGGTTCGGGAATGAAAATATATAATATTTTGAGGTCCGCCAAAGCCATTCTTTAATGTATTTCTAGCGTTTTTTACGTATTTCAAAATACAAAGGGAAGACAGGGAATAAGCCATTTGCGACTTGCGATAGCAATTGAGGGTGGACCCGATAGAGGAATAGGCCATATTTGAGGACATTTGAAGTCTGAAATAAATAGAGATGGGTAGGATTTTATAGTGTTGCAGTGTTTTTCTGTATTAAATAGAAAACAATCATTGCTCACATTTGAAAGGATTTTAGAGGCCCAAAGACCCATTCCATCACAGAACAGAGGCTGAGAAACAATTTCTGGGAGACAGAGTGCCAAAAAGGGAAAAAAGGGCCACAACATGATGCAACCCAAGATAGAAGTGATCATGGAGCATCAACAATGCAACACAACCAAAACTAACAAAATTGATCGTGGGGCATCTCTCGCATGAGCGAGCTTCGTACCAATGCAGAAAATTACTAGAATGAGGTTACTATACTGTTAGAGAAGAAAACACCGAGCCCATGCATGTCTAGTTCTGGCATCAAATCGTTAAAGATAGAGAATATAGATTAAGACACTCCGAGTCTTTGAGAACTCAGGAGCATTGTAAAAAAGCCTATAAATGGTTGAAAGTTAGATGTATGAAGGGTTCAAATTTTGGAGAATATGGAGACTCTCCTCCTTTAAGTGTCTCATCTTCATTCTAGCAATATAAGCTTCTTTTTTTGTTATATGTTCAATTTCCATTTTCTCCTCTGTTCTAAGCTTGCTCTTGAATAGGCTATGTTAGAATATTATATATTACGGAGCAATGGAACACATAAAATATTGGAGAAATATAAACACAGAAAAAACGCACAAAACAAGAGAGACACACATATATGTGGTTCACCCAGTTTGGGCTACGTCCACCCCGAACAGCCAGTCCTTCCTTTCTATTATCCAGCAAAATGAAGAGACACAACCTATAGCAAATCCGTTGTAATATCCTATGTCTTCTCTCACAGTCTCACCTCTCTGTTTCTCGCTCACATAGAATACACATCTATCTCATAGCCTCAAATACAATGCCCTCATACAAAGAGAGGGGTTTCCTTCTAAGGCAAAAAAACCCTAAACTAAACATAAGTTCTACCGTCAGATCATCCGCCTAATGAACGGCCCAGATTGATTAGAAATTACTATACTTTTACAAGGCAAATTTACATCTGTTTTTAGCTTTGGGGGCGTTGCCCCCGCCGGGGGACCGCTAGCCCCCGGACCCCCCATCCAGGGGGGATCGGCCCCTCTGGACCCCCCAGCCAGGGGGGATCGCCCCCCCCCCGGACCCCCGTAGAGGGGGAACAAGTCCCCCCCACCCCCACGTGGAGGGGTGTACAAAACTTCCTAGGGTATACATCGGGCTGAAACAAAGACCTCTGAACAATCATGCTCCACACACAACAATCTCCCACTTGGAGAATGATTGTAGCAACTCCATCGCTGCTTCATTTGTTGGACAATGACTCCTCTCTTGGACTTGGATATTTCTCATCTTCATCGTCATCCTTGAAGACCAATTGAAACTAAGCATGTTCTCAGTTTCTCCCTGGTTACAACTTTTGTTAGCATATCTGCAAGATTCTGGCTAGTGTGTATCTTTTCCAGCTTCAATTGTCCATATTCCAACACTGATCGTATAAAATGGTACTTGAGCTGTATGTGTTTAGTCCTGGAATGAAATGATGAGGTCTTTGCAAGATGAATGGAACTTTGGCTATCACTGTATAACGTGCCCTTATCATGCTCCTTACCCAATTCACCCATAAACCTTTGTAACCAAATCATTTCTTTACTAGCCTCTGTAGCAACAACATACTTTGCTTCTGTTGTTGAAAGTGCAACAACACTTTGGATTTTTGAAACCCAACTGATAGCTATTCCTCCAACAGTAAATACATATCCTATAGTGCTCCTCCTGTTGTCTCTGTCACCTGCCATATCTGCATCAACATATCCATGTAGGGAAATGTTTGAACCACCAAAGCATAATGCTTGATTTGTGGTACCTTTCAAATATCTGAGAATACGTTTCACTGCCATCCAATGTTCCTTTCATGGATTGTTCATGTACCTGCTTACAACTCCCACTGCATGTGCAATATCAGGCCTTGTGCATACTATTGCATACATTAAGCTTCCAACTGTTGATGCATATGGAACTTTAGACATATAATCCATGCCTTCTTGGGTCTTTGGGCACATTTCCTTTCTAAGTTTGAAATGGCTAGCAAAAGGTGTACTAACTGGTTTTGCATTGTGCATATTAAATCTTTTCAACACCTTTTGTATGTCCTCATTCTGAGACATTGTTAATTTGTAATTTTTCCTATCTCCAGTGATTCTCATACCAAGGATTTATTTTGCAGCTCCTAAATCCTTCATTTCAAATGAATTTGTTAATTTTCTTTTAAGCACATTTATTTCTTGCATGTCAGACCCTGCAACAAGCATGTCATCTACATACAATAAAAATATAACATAGCTGCCATCATTTTTCTTTTTCAGATAAACACAATGATCAGAGTGACATATAGTATAACCTTGTTCAACATAAACTTGTCAAATTTTAGATACCGCTGCCTTGAAGCCTATTTTAAGCCATACAAGCTCTTCTTCAACCTGCACACTAGTTTCTCCTTCCCTTTCACCTCATATCCTTATGGCTGTTGCATATATATCTCTTCGTCCAAATCCCCATGGAAAAAGGTTGTCTTTATATCTAATTGCTCAAGATGCAAATCTTCAACTGCTACTAGACTTAAAATAGTTCTGATTGAAGTCATTTTAACAAGAGGAGATAATATTTCATCAAAATCAATACCTTTCTTCTGTGCAAACCCCTTCACCACAAGTCTAGCTTTGTACCTCTATTTTCCTCCATCTTCTTCCTTCAAACTATAAACCCATTTATTCTTCAATGTAGTTTTACCTACAGGCAACCTGACTAAGTCCCAAGTCTGGTTATTCATTAAGGAGTCCATCTCTTCTACCATGGCTACCTCCCACTTGTTCCTGCTTTCAACCTACATTGCTTGTTCATAACATTCGGGTTCACCAGAATCAATCAACAATAAATAATATAATGAAGGAGAGTATCGTTCAAGGGATCTACTTATCCTGGTAGATCTTCTAACACCACTTTCAAGTGTTTGGAGTGCCTGTTGCTGTTGCAGTGATTGTTTTTGTTGTGGTTGTTGATTATTATTATTTTCAGGAACCTTTACTTTTTCAGTGATTTCATCAAGAACTACGTATTCCTTGTTTTCTTTTTCCTGTTTCTTTTCCTGTAGTTGATTCTTATACAAGACCTTTTCATTCAATATTACATCTCTGTTCCTAATGATTTTATGATTTTCATAATCATATAAGCAATAACCAAAATCATTAACACCATATCCAATAAAGGTACATTTCTTTGACTTTGCCTCAAGCTTTGTTCTATTTTCTTTATCAATATGGATAAAGGCCTCACAACCAAAAGGCTTTGAAGTAGAGTAGTTTACCTTTTTACCTGTCCATGCTTCCTCTAGAACACCACCATCCAAGGAATTTGAAGGCCCTCTGTTTATTAGATAAACAGCAGTATCTACAACATCTTCCCAAAACTGTAAGGGAAATCCTGCATGCAATCTCATGCACCTTGCATGCTCCATGATTGTTCTATTTATCCTTTTTGACACACCATTTTCTAGTGGTGTTCTTGGAACTATCTTCTCTCTGCGAATTCCATGCTCTGAACAGTACCTATCAAACTCTTTGCTACAATATTCACCTCCATTTTCTAATCTAAGACACTTCAATTTCTTTCTTGTCTCAATCTCAACCAAAATTTTCCATTTCTTGAAAGTATCAAATACATCAGATTTATTCTTAATACAATAAATCCAAGTTTTTCTAGTTGCATCGTCAATAAAAGTAACATAATAATGAGAGCCACTAAGAGATGATACCTGAGCATGTCCCCATACATCTATATGAAAAAACTCTAATTTTTAGCTCTTCTTTTCTTTCCCAACTCTAAGAAATCTGACTCTCTTCTATTTTCCATAAATGCAATTCTCACAGAAGTCCAAATCAACATTCTTCAAACTCAGCAACAAATTCCGTGAGTGAAGAATCTTCATTGCCTTTTCACTCATGTGTCCCGGCCTATGATGCCATAATGTTGCATCTGCTCCTTTGGAAGTTAAAGAATTAACAGAGTTAGAAATACCATTGCATAAATACAATGTACCAACCTTTTCACCTTTTGCTATTACCAGGGCTCCTTTGGTGACCTTCCAAGATTTATCTGTGAAAGTTGTCACACAACCTTCACTGCCCAACTACCCTGTTGAAATCAAATTTGTCTTTAGATCTGGAACATGCCTTACCTCCTTTATTAGCCATTAGTTTCCATTTTGTTGTTGTACAAGAACCTTACCCATTCCAACAATTTTATAGGGTTTATCATCACCTAAACGAACTTGTCCAAAATCTCCTTGAACATAGTCATGAAAGTATTTCTTATCAGGTGTGGTATGGAATGAGGCCCCTGAATATACCACCCAAGAATCAATAATATTTTCGAAAGAAAGAATCAAAGCATCTTGTAACACCTCACGTGTCACATTTGCTTCATGATTGTTTTCTTGCTATGTATCTCCTTTTCCCTTCCGAGATCTATGGTCTTTCTTTAGGTGTCCTTTCTTTCCACATTTCCAGCACACTATCCTTGATATGGGCTTAGATCTCACTTTCCTTGATTTATTGTGATATCCTGAGCTCTTTCCTCTTTCCATTTTTCTTCCCCCAGACTTTGCACTCAAAGCATTACTCAATGTCTCACTGGAGATTTTTCGTCGCATTTCCTCATTAAGGATAGCACCGACAACATCATCAAACTTTAAAGTACTAGATCCAAAAACAGAGTTAATAATGGCCATTACTAAACCATTCCAACTTTCTGGTAATGAGCACAAGAAGAACAGAGCTCTAACTTCATCATCAAAGTTTACCCCTACAGAACATAAGTGACTTGTAACAGTATTAAAATCATTTAAATGGTCTGCAATAGATCCACCTTCCGACATCTTCATATTAAATAACTGTTTCATAAGAAATACGTTGTTTGAGGCCGAGGATTTTTCATATAGTTTCTCCAACACCTTAATCAAACCCTCTGTCATTGTTTCCTTCGAAATGTTGAAGGTAACTGATGCTCTGAGGCACAACCGTACTATTCCAAGTGCCTTTCTATTGAGAAGGTTCCATTCTTCATCTGTCATACCCATCAGCATCTTTATTTTTCCGCTTAATGGTAGGTACAGATCTTTCTGATATACATAATCTTCCATCTGCATCTTCCATAGCGAGAAGTTTGGCCGTTAAATTTATTGACCCTAAACTTACCATCTTCTGCCATTTCTCCCACTCGAATGAGGAACCCTTCTTTCCTGCGATTTTATCAGCCAAATAGACCTTCGACTCCGATAGTTGTTAGAAAATTATATATTACGGAGCAATAGAACACATAAAATATTACAGAAATATAAACACAGAAAATGCATAAAACAAGAGAGACACAAATATACGTGGTTCACCCAGTTTGGGCTACTTCCACCCCGAACAACCAGTCCTTCCTTTCTATTATCCAGCAAAATGAAGAGACACAACCTATAGTAGATCCATTGTAATATCCTCTATTTTTTCTCACAGTCCCACCACTCTGCTTCTCACTCAGAGAATACACATATATTACACAGACTCAATATAATGCCCTCATACAAAGAGAGGGGTTTCCTTCTAGGGCAAAAGACCCTAAACTAAACATAAGTTCTACCATCAGATCATCTGCCTAATGAACAACCCAGATTGACTAGAAATTACTATACTTTTACAAGGGCATTTTACATCTGTTTTTAGCTTCCAGGGCGCTGCCCTCGAACCCCCACGTGGAAGGGTGTACAAACTTCCTAGGGTATACATCTGGCTGAAACAAAGACCTCTAAACACTCATGCTCCATACTCAACACCCGAGCTATAGATAATGGGGGGTGATGGAATAGATAGGCGGTGGGGGATCTAGTGAATAGTTGATGGGGATGGAGATCATACAAGGGATGGATGAAAATGCAAACAGAGAATACAAGGAAGTCTAAAAACGGCTTCTACAGGAAGCCAGAAACCAACCACTACAGGACTTTCTACAGGAAGTCTGAAAAAAAGACAGCAGAAGGAGAAATCGGCCGAGATTCTAGCTAGGGAGGTAGCAACTGTGCTGGCCACCCTAAGCACATCTCCCAAGCAGAAAGGAAAGCGAAAGAGCTAGACTCCTCTGTATTTTAAGTCAAGGAGGAGTGTAAGGATTAAGACTGGAATACCCGAGCCTCCATCAAAAGAGCCAATCACAATTGTGGATACCCCTACCACACCAAAGGATAGGTCCCCCTCCAAGGCATCCATTACTTATGAGCAGGGGAGCCCAAAAACATCCTCATGGAAGGAAAGGATGGAGAAATTGAACTCGGAAGCCTCTCTACAGGATGTCGAGGCTATTCTGCAGGAAACTTTGGCTAGGCTGAAAGAGACTGAGCAGATGGAGGAAAGAGCAGCCAATTCATCACAAAAGGCGGAGAAGACTGATATCATCATGGAACCAAGCCCCCAGCCTAGCCTAGGCTCTTATTATAACTTTCTAGAGGCCGGAAAAATTATTCCTCAAAAATTCACAGTGCCACTGTTTCTAACACTAGAGGAAGAAAGAGTACGAACCCACACTTGGATGAAGATCGCTAAATCCAAGGGGGTAGCAGATATAGGGCCTCTAGAGGAAAAGATCAAGGAAACCCAAAGAGATTCGGCAAGAGTAAGACATGTGGAAAGCTCCCAACATGCCAAGTTAAGAGAAGAGAATGAGCTGCTTAGACAGCAGCTACAGCTACAAGGATAGAGGAAAGAAGAGGACACAACAACCAAGGACACCACAACAAAACCTCAAGGAAAAGAAGGAATGCAAGCTGATCTTGAGGAACTAAACCGGAAACTACAGGAAAGGGAATTGCAAGCAGGCATAGAGATACAATCTCTAAAACAATAGATGCAAGAAAAGGAGGCACAACTAGCTTGCATGGCCAGTTGGGAAATGGAAGCTCTACAATGTAGGCAGCCAGCCAAATCCTATGGCCTATACCTCAGGGATCAGTGGCTGCAATTCCAAATCAACACATTGGCACAGAGGGGTATGTCCCAAATCCAAAACCCCCAACAGCTCATGGATTTATGTAATAGCAGTTCATCGGAAGATAAGGCTAAGATATCATAGTTTTACCTTCATAATTTGGCCCTTCCAAACATAACCTCGTGGGACCCCAACACAATAGTAGGGGACATGCAGCTGATGACAATGACCTCATGGCTAAACCATGAAGAAAAGAGAGCGGCAGAGGTTAGAAATGTCATGGACCGAGAACTACATGAACCACTGCTGATTAGAGCAGATCCAAGGGACCCCATAGCATTGATATCCGCTCACCAGCACCTAGCAACCAACTCTCAAGCTCTATTAGAGTACATGGATCAGTAGGCTTAGGCCATAACAAACTTCAAGGATATGGAGCGATTACTGGGGGACAATTGTGTTCATGCTTGCACCCGTAGGTGGAACACATTGTCCCACAGCCTCGAAATCAAAGAATATCACACTCCAACTAGAATGAGGGAGGCCTTGGCACGAGTCCCTCTCTACAAGAAGTCTATGCAGAACCTCCAGGTCAGCTGGATAGGCCTCAAGCTAAGTCCACCTTTGCTTTTGGGATTGTTAGAAGGAGGCACAGAAGAAGAAGAGCATAAGTAGTGGGAAGAGGTGGAAAGGAAGGCTGGATTCCATGACAGTGAGGAGGATACTACTTTAGAAGCCTGGGATGTGAGGGAGGTGATCAAAGCAATTAAGGACGAGGAGTTGGACTAGTTGCTCAGAGGATGAGCAACCCTTTTAGCAGGGGGGTGATGATGAGCCCCAAATTTGGTAACTTGTTCGGCTCATTTGGCCTAATTATCCTTGTTCAGTCCTCGTTCAGTCCTTCATTTTTCATAGCTTATGCACTATTTTCCAGTATGTTTATGTCTGCATTTGTACACATAAGGGTAGTCACTCTTCCTTGGTGGCTAACACGTGCTCATTTCAAGTTTTTTGACACATGTTGGAGCAAAACCGAGCAATCATGGGCTAGAAGACAGCCAAGCTTGAGGTGAGGATTCGTAGGGGGGTTTTCTATGACATTAAATAGCCCTTCGTTGGGATCTTCACCCCCAACTTCGAGCTCCAAAGGCCACCAAAAACAAATCTAGAAGGCAGCCAAGCAGATTTTGGAAGGGGTTGTCTACTCACAGTTTGGGCAGCTAAGTCCCATAGATTTAGGAGGCCAGCTAGGGCCCTCATGGTGTATAAATGTTAAGGCCTCAGCCTTCGTAAGGGACTTTTGAAACCATTGCATATTTTGCACTACAGTGTTGTTAGCTTTAGATTGTTCTCTTGTAGCCATTTTGGCATAACTCTTGACTTATGACTATTTTTTTATAATAAGAAGCAGTCCGATTTTATATCAACTCTGAGTTTTCTATAGGAGCCATAGCTCTCAGGGTTAGGCCCAACCTGAGAGCCTAGGGCTTCCTTTTTGTACTATTGCCTTTCCTTTATGCATCATTGTTTTCCTTTTATGTATTTGAAAGGTATTTCTGTTAGGCAGATTTAGTTGTGTTGATTAAATAGGTCAGTGTTTATGAATAGAATTGCTTCAGATGTTGAAAATAGATTGGTAGGATCATAACAGGGAAAAAAGCTCCAGAAAAGGGTCAACGCTAGTTTGCTTTACCATGCAATCCTTAGTGTACTGTTTCCATTTGTAGAAGTTGGTTATGCATTTAGATCTCTGAAATGTTTCATTGCACAGTTGATATACATGGTTCTCTTTCAAATAAAGCTGTTGTTCATTTATTTTATTGTCAGTTAGATTAGATTAGCTATAACTTTGAGTATTTACAAGACTTTGTGGATCTAGTTGAATGTACACCATGCAGGGCATCCCTACCACTCTTTTGTCCAGCTAAGCTTCATCAGAGCCATCTGTTCCACCTCCTAGCTAGGTTCCTCGTCTCACATCTATCCTTTTGCCCACGTAACCCTACCTTTTTGTGCAATCATTGGTTCAACCTTCTTTGAGCTAAGTCAGCCTTCTACACCTTCTTACCTCTCCATCCAATAGTCCCTGGATCACTCCAGACCCCTATCCTATCTCCCTATCCATTCATGCATCTTCCCTCACTCACCCATCCTCTAAAATCCAACTTTTAAACATCTTGTAGAACCCCTGCAAACTTCCTGTAGAAGCTCACAAATGAGGTTTCTTGATAGCCAAACTTTGTGAAACTCTCTGGAAGGGTGTTAGCGACTCCTTAGACCCTCTCTGAACCTTCCCAACCTTTTCCAAGCATTTCTCCTCCTTGATCCACCCCTGCACAGTAAAGAACAGTGACAACATATGCATGATGAAACTGACAACTTAATCAAAAATACAAAAAGATGTTTTCTTAGGATAGAGGTAGTCTAGACACATGTATTTCACCTTCATAGAAGTAATGGCATCTCTTTCAGTAGTTTTCATTCTCATCTTTTCATTAGTAGGACTAGCTGGTAGAATTAGGGTTTGCTAGGGTTTGTGCTTTCCCTCATTTTTTCAATCTCTTTTCGCAAATAGATTAGCTTTCTTCGAGTTAGCTTTCATCTATCAACTAAAAAGCTTCTTCTAAGAGCTCATAGAAGTTGGCTTAAGCTCCTAGCGGACTTGTGCCAGCTGACCAAGTGACAGTTACGACAAGAGCTAGTACTTGTGCATACAACATCGTCGCTTCCAAGTTTGTTACGAACTACGAGGTTGATAAAAGTAAAGAAGGGAGTCCTAGGAGTTTCAACATTATTGCTGCAATACTGGAGCCCACCACCTGCTCAAGTATGAGCCACTGTTTTATGTGAGCTTGCTGTTTTGTGGCCTTTCTATACATATCAGTCCTGTACCTCTGTTCTAAACTGCCATCTTTGTAAAATCTTTGTTGTTGAATGAGTTCGTCAAGAGTTAAACATTATACCATACCCTGAATTTCATGAGCCACCTTAATATGCTTTCCAAAATCTATCTACACTGGTCAAAGCACAAGTCTCAAATTAGTTTTATATAGAGTAATTCCTCTTACATTTCTATTCCTAGTATATATGTTCTTTCTTTGTGCATTAATTGAAGTTCAAGGCTTATATGCTAAGTTATAGTGTTACTCCTACAGTAAATTTCGGTTGTATTTATATATCCGTTGAGATTATTGTGAGCACTATATCATCCGGTTCATAGCTGGTTCATAGCTGCTCCAATCTGAGTTTTGTTTGGAATTGACTTCTAGTCTTGTCAAATTTAGGGCTCTGCCATCTAAGCCTATCTATCTATTACCTCTAAGGTAGCCTTGAATTTTTCCTCTGGTAATGGAAAGCATTCCTTTTGAATACAGAAGTGTACCTACGCTGGAAAACACATCTTCAAAGTCTTGAATACTTGTCTGGTTCAATGTTCTATTCTATTTCGATTCATTCCAATTCCAATTCCAATGGAAAATGTGAATCACTAGCCATATATTATAAGCAGAAACTCTAGTACATCATTATTTTGTGTTTGAAGGTCAGTCCATTCAAACTCGACTGACAATTTTATTCTCTACACATTGTATTGAATGTTTGTGTTGACAAGTTGACCATAACCCTAGCTCAGACATCAAGTTGCTGCCTACAAGTGTTGTGCAAGAAGGGCGTTTGTGTGAACCAACGACAGTCATCCTCAGCCTATGCATTGTTAGCTTCATTGAAGCGAACCGCCATTCGTGGCTCTCCAAACCACTTGTCTAAACTGTGATTTGGTGTTGTGTGTCAGACTTGACTTGTGGTGTTGTCTGTCAGGCCTGATTATATCATTTCTCACTCCTCTGTGGTATTACCTCGTTCACACTCTGG
>APFE031241313.1:240341-285197 GCA_000404065.3 Pinus taeda | reverse complement strand
ATGAATTTGCCAATTTTCTTTTGAGCACATTTATTTCCTGCATGTTAGACCCTGCAACAAGCATGTCATCTACATACAATAACAATATAATATAGTTGCCATCATTTTCCTTTTCAGATAAACACAATGATCAGAGTGACATCTAGTATAACCTTGTTCAGACATAAACTTGTCAAATTTTAGATACCACTGCCTTGGAGCCTGTTTTAAGCCATAACAAGCTCTTCTTCAACATGCACACAAGTTTCTCCTTCCCTTTCACTTCATATCCTTGTGGCTGCTGCATATATATCTCTTCCTCCAAATCCCCATGGAGAAAGGCTGTCTTTACATCTAACTGCTCAAGATGCAAATCTTCAGCTGTTACAAGACTTAAAATAGTTCTGATTGAAGTCATTTTAACAACAGGAGAAAATATTTCATCAAAATCAATACCTTTCTTCTGTGCAAACCCCTTCACCACAAGTCTAGCTTTGTACCTCTTTTTCCCTCCATCTTCTTCCTTCAACCTGTAAACCCATTTATTCTTCAATGTAGTTTTTCTTGCAGGCAACCTGACTAAATCCCAAGTCTGGTTATGCATTAAGGAGTCCATCTCTTCTTCCATGGCTGCCTCCCACTTCTTCCTGCTTTCAACCTGCATTGCTTCTTCATAACATTCGAGTTCACCGGAATCAGTCAACAATAAATAATATAATGAAGGAGAGTATCGTTCAGGGAGTCTATTTATCCTGGTAGATCTTTTAACACCGCTTTCAGGTGTTTAGGGTGCCTGTTGCTATTGTGGTGGTTGCTACTATTGTGGTTGTTGATTATTATTATTTTTAGGCACCTTTACTTTTTCAGTGATTTCATCAAGAATTGCATATTCCTTGTTTTCCTTTTCTTGTTTATTTTCCTGCAACTGATTCTTATACAAGACCTTCTCATTGAATATTACATCTCTGCTCCTATTGATTTTGTGATTTTCATAATCATACAAGCGATAACCAAAATCATTAACACCATATCCAATAAAGGTACATTTCTTTGACTTTTCTTTAAGCTTTGTTGTATTTTCTTTATCAATATGGACAAAGGCCTCACAACCAAAAGGCTTTAAAATAGAGTATTTTACCTTTTTACCTGTCCATGCTTCCTCTGGAACACCACCATCCAAGGAACTTGAAGGCCCTCTGTTTATTAGATAAACAGCAGTATCTACAACATCTGCCCAAAACTGTAAAGGCAATCCTGCATGCAATCTCATTTACCTTGCACGCTCCATGATTGTCCTGTTCATCCTTTCTTACACACCATTTTCTTGTGGTGTTCTTGGAACTGTTTTCTGTCTGTGAATTCAATGCTCTGAACAGTACCTATCAAACTCTTTGCTGCAATATTCACCTCCATTTTCTGATCTAAGACACTACAATTTCTTTCCTGTCTCAATCTCAACCAAAGCTTTCCATTTCTTAAAAGTATCAAATACATCAGATTTATTCTTAATACAATAAATCCACGTTTTTCTAGTTGCATCATCAATAAAAGTAACACAATAACGAGAGCCACCGAGAGATGATACCTGAGCAGGTCCCCATACATCAGTATGCACAAGCTCTAATTTTTCATTCTTCTTTTCTTTCCCAACTCTGAGAAATATGACTCTCTTCTGTTTTCCATAAATGCAATTCTCACAGAAGTCCAAATCAACATTCTTCAAACCTGGTAACAAATTCCTTGAGTGAAGAAGCTTCATCCCTTTTTCACTCATGTGTCCAAGCCTATGATGCCATAACGCTGCATCAGCCCCTTTGGAAGTTAAAGCATTAACAGAGTTAGAAATACCATTGCATAAATACAGTGTACCAACCTTTTCTCCTTTTGCTATTACCAGGGCTCCTTTGGTGACCTTCCAAGCTTTATCTGTGAAAGTTGTCACACAACCTTCACCGCCTAACTGCATGTTGAAATCAGATTTTTCTTTAGATCTAGAACATGCCTTACCTCCTTTAGTAGCCATTGGTTTCCATTCTGTTGTTTTACAAGAACCTTACCCATTGCAACAAGCTTACAGGGTTTATCATCACCCAAACGAACTTGTCCAAAATCTCCTTGAACATAGTCATGAAAGTATTTCTTATCAGGTGTGGCATGGAATGAGGCCCCTGAATCTACCACCCAGGAATCAGTAATATTTTCGAAAGAAAGAATCAAAGCATCTTGTAACACCTCACCTGTCACATTTGCTTCATGATTGTTTTCTTACTATGAATCTCCTTCTTTTCCCTTCCGAGATCTACAGTCTTTCTTTAGGTGTCCTTTTTTTCCGCATTTCCAGCACATTATCCCCGATTTGGACTTGGATCTGCCTTTCCTTGATTTACTGCGATATCCTGAGCTCTTTCCTCTTTCCATTTTTCTTCCTCTAGACTCTGCACTCAAAGCATTTCCCGATGTCTCACCAGAGCTTTTCCGTCGCATTTCCTCGCTAAGGATAGCACCGACAACATCATCAAACTTTAAAGTACTAGATCCAGAAACGGAGTTACTAATGGCCATTACCAAACCATTCCAACTTTCTGGTAATGAGCACAAGAATAACAGAGCTCTAACTTCATCATCAAAGTTTACCCCTACAGAACATAACTGACTTGTAACAGTATTAAAATCATTTAAATGATCTGCAACAGATCCCCCTTCCGACATCTTCATATTAAATAACCGTTTCATAAGAAATACCTTGTTTGAGGCCGAGGGTTTTTCATATAGTTTCTCCAACGCCTTAATCAAACCCTCTGTCGTTGTTTCCTTCGAAATGTTGAAGGCGACCGATGCTGCAAGGCACAGCCGTATTGTTCTGAGTGCCTTCTATCGAGAAGGTTCCATTCTTCATTGTCCATATCCTTTGGCTTCTTTGTTTTTCCGCCCAATGGTAGGTATAGATATTTCTGATACAGATAATCTTCCATCTGCATCTTCCACAACGAGAAGTTTTGGCCATTAAATTTCTCGACCCTAAACTTACCATTTTCCACTATTGCTCCCACTCGAACTAGGAACCCTTCTTTCCTGCGAGTTTATCAGCCAAATAGACCTTCGACTCTGATACCAGTTGTTAAAATATTATATATTATGGAGCAATGGAACACGAAAATATTGCAGAAATATAAACACAGAAAAAACGCACAAAACAAGAGAGACACAAATATACGTGGTTCACCCAGTTTGGGCTACGTCCACCCCTAACAGCCAGTCCTTCCTTTCTATTATCCAGCAAAAGGAAGAGACACAACCTACAGCAAATCCGCTGTAATATCCTCTGTCTTCTCTCACAGTGTCACCTCTCTGTTTCTCGCTCACATAGAATACACATCTATCTCACAGCCTCAAATACAATGCCTTCATACAAAGAGAGGGGTTGCCTTCTAGGGAAAAAAAACCCTAAACTAAACATAAGTTCTACCATCATATCATCCACCTAATGAACGGCCCAGATTGACTAGAAATTACTATACTTTTACAAGGCAAATTTACATCTTTTTTTAGCTTCGGGGGCGCTGGCCCCGAGCCCCCACCGGGGGACCGCTGGCCCCCAGACCCCCCAATCGGGGGGGATCGGCCCCTTCCGCACCCCCTCGCATGGAGGGGTGTACAAAACTTCCTAGGGTATACATCCGACTGAAACAAATACCTCTGAACAATCATGCTCCACACACAACAGGCTATTCATGTTTTCTTCTATATCTAATGCTAGATAATTGCCATCTTCTCTCTGTGTTGATAAATTAGATTTGCAAGTTTCATTTACTTTCTGTAGCTAGCCATTCATATGTGTTTATGTATGCATCTGTTGGTATAGTTAGTATTCTCCATATAAACTATTGAGCATTCGCGGTCTAAAGCCTTGTAAAGATGAGGGTGTTCATGCATGTCTTGAGTGAAAACAGAGTTGAAATAGTCATCTGACTTGATGCAAACCATCATCCATTCCAATAGTTCAAAGGACAATATTGAAGATTATATGTTACCAGGCATCTCTGAGCAACAACCTAGGAGAGTTTCCTAGAGTGATAACATGCATCATAGAGGACATGATGGAGAGTGTTAGAATAGATAGGTTGGAGCGTTCAGAATTAATTATTTTTGAAGACCCTATCACTTACACTCAAGCATGCGTTGTGTTCAATTATAAAGGATATAAATTTGATCAAATAAGAAAATATGGGAACCCATTCTAATCCAAAAAAGAAAAAGGGTTCTAAAGTTGTGGGACTTCATTTCAATCCATTAAATCCAAATCTTCTCATCCGTTGTGGCAACAATCATTTTCCTCATCTTTGGAATATTCACCAATTAAAAGCATGAGTCTTCTTGGGAGAATTATACATAATAGGATTCGATGGTCAAGTAAAAATTCAATTTTATCATGGGAAGTGTTGTGGTAGCAATAATAATCATTTTGCAACTTTACACTGCAGTGTGAGAAAAAGAAAATGAGCTTGCAATAGAAACAATGGAAGTGGTTGAGGAAGTTGAGAACCACATCCTGTTGGGAGCACCATCAATTGAAAAAGAAGAGTTGACGACCCCTTAAAAAATATTTCACATGGATCATCATATTCCTATTATGAGCAGTGTCTTTGTTGGTTGTTAGTGGGTGAAAAAATTTCATAAAGCCAAAGTTATTCTATTGTGTATGGGTGTAATTATTTGACACGCTTTGTTAAAGGAGGAGACATATTGGCACAATATTTTTATGTGATACCTCAGAGCTATGTGTTAATCATTGTGAGTCTGTTTATGGATGATTTTACAACTAAAGATATTGGAATGAGCAATGGTTTGGATAGCGCTTTGGAACATAGGAGTCGTCGATGTCAGAATCTGTCATTACAGAGTGTTTTTTCTGGTATTTATTTATATTTCACATGTTGCTATTAAGGTTTTTTTAACATCATGAATATATCTCCCCTCCTACATGATTGAATCTTATGGCCTGGTTACTGAAATAAGTTTGACTACTTTAGGAGAGGGATATCCTCTCCTTTGATAATTTGACCTCACTAGTTGTCACGTAAGTAATAAAGGACTAATATCCATTTCTAGGTGCTCTAAATTCATCACATTAAATTTAGGATTTTGCTTAAATATACCTGGAAAGGGGATCATCATTATAGAAGCTTGTTTCTCAAATCTTAAAGAAATTGAATTATACTAATCTATAGGAATTCATGATGTTAGATTAGAAGCAATTTGTAATGGTTTCCCAAGGTTAAGGAGTATGAATCTTTCATAATACATAAATGTCACTGATTAGGCTAGAAATCTCTCACCCAATGGATCATAATCTAAAGTTCAAGGTTGTCCTGGCATCTCATTTATCACTCTTTTTGCAATGGCAATAGATGTAATAAGATAATTGCATTGGGTGTCAAAGGTTTCCACAATATTGATGTTGTGGTAATATTAAAAATAACTAAATAATGTAAAAAGTTACAACATAACTTATTGTACAATCTCAGATCTTGGGTTGTCAACATCGGCCAGGCTTAGTTGTTGACAAAATATGAAGTTGTTTAATTTGAAGAATGTAATGATAAATAGTTTTGCATTGAGTATGATAGAAGTTATGAGATAACTGAGTAAATTCACATGGTAGTGTACATATTTAAAACTATGCAAGGCAGATTGTTCAGTGACTTTTCATGATATGTGGAATTTTCATGAAAGTGAATAGTAAAAGGTGGAAGTATGAGAGCATGTCTAAAGAAAATATGAAATTGTTTGATCAAGTAATTACATAGTAGTTGAAATGATTCAATCGCTCAATGATCCAATTTCTCGAGGACGACCTAGATTGTAATTTATTATCTTGAGTGAAATCTTTAAGAACGGGCATCAAAGGGATCCCCATTATTGATACCAAAATGTTATTAAATTTTTGAATTTCTTGAGGACGACCCAAATTATACTTGATTATCCTGAGTGAAATCTATAAGAACAGGCATCAAAGGGATCCCCATTCTTGATACCAAAATGTTGTTGAAATTTTGAATTTCTCGAGGATGACCCAGATTATACTTGATTAGCCCGAGTAAAGTCTATAAAAACATGCATCAAAGGGATCCCCATTCTTGATACCAAAATGTTGTTGAAATTTTGAGTGAGGATCCCTATTATTTTCTTACATATATCTCTACAATGCCCAATGATGATTGTTGGAATGCATATGAGGATGTGAAGGCAAAGCTCCACAAATTGATGGATGGCGGTGCGAAGGTATTGTTTCAATTTTTCTGCATAACTTCCATAGCTCATTATCATTCCGTCGGTAATGATATTGTTATGGTTTTGTAGGAATTATATGATCATACTTTTAAACATTAATTTCATTCACTTTCCTCTTCCATTTCAATCTTTCTTTGAACCCGGTTTTCAAACATTTGAAGTCTACCATCTTGTTTATAGAGTCTTGTATCTAAATTTAAGGCAATAAAGAATTCATTAGCTATTCTAAAATCCCATCTCTATTTTACGTGGCAGGTCGATTTTCATTTTTTTCTTCCCTATATCACTCGCCTTTGAATTTATTATTTGTATATATTTGCTATCTTACTTCTATGAAAAAATCTGTTTTTTTTAATTATTATTTGGTACATAAAAATCTCAAATAAAGAACATATACGTATAAACCATAACTTAATCATATTTTGGTAAAAACAATTAATCTATATATTATACCCATATCATATCATATCATATTATATATATATATATATATAATGTGACATAAAATTACTTCATTTTATTTCTTTATATTAACTTTTAGGCTAGTATAAAATTTGTTTTTATTTAATCTAACTGTTGCATCTCGTTATTATGATGTGTTTTTATTTTGTTTTAATTATTAATTTGGGATTATTCTTTATGATTTAATCTTGATTTTTTATATTTGATTAACATCTTATTTTAATTTTGTAAATTGTAAATGTAAAAAATAAAAATAAAAATAAAAAAATGAATTAACATTTTCGTTACATACATATTTTTTTAGTTTTTTTATTTTTTATTTTTTGAAATATTAAAAAAAAAGAAAAAGAATTCAACGATACAAGAATGGGCTAACATTATAACAATACATTCATTAATCAAATTGGACACTTCAATAATTAAATTGCCACCCCAAGGAAGAGAGAGTATATTTGGTTTTCTTATGTAAACACTTAGTAGTTAGTTCTTTCTTGATTTATCTTTCCATCTTTCATTAAGATCTCATGGTACATGATTGTTCCTTGTGGGTTGTGATTGCCTTGAAAAAGATAAGATTATTGAGTTACGTTGGCCTTGGCATGGATTCAACCCTACTTGCACGGTTTTAAACCTTGGGCAAGCTCTCCCATTGCTTCTCGCTAGCAATCCTCAATACTCAATACTCAATCTCAGTTCCAACATCAGATTTTTGCAACCGCAGTGCTATAGAAGCAATCTTCAAAAAATCCTTTCAAAATGTTGTTGTTAAAGATCAAAATTTCAATTAATGTGTAGATATCAATAATCAAACAACTTTAAGAAGATGCTTCATACCTCATATAGAGAAGGGTTAGTTTATCTGCCTTTAGACTTCAACAACTTTGTCATTTCTCTTTAATGACATAAGCCTATGTACACAATAATTATGCTCAAAATCCAACAGTCAACAACATATTGTATTCCCTTGTGAATTTAGCATGAACAAAAAGTATAAAATAAATATTAATAACTTGATTCATCGGATCATGTCTTAGTATGCTCATTCATAGTCAGGTTCCAATAGTAAAAACCCAAGATTACTGATCAACATTAGTATCTTAGCAACAAGCCTACATCATTGCAAACTATGTAAACTCATCCATAACTCTTAAGAGGATGTAACTCTACCAAGACTCACAAAATATTATCAAGACATGAAGGAAGCAATGCAATGTGCCACTGATTTAGTGAGTCAAGAATTAAATTCATGTAATATATGTATCGAAAGTCTGCAAACTCATCATATAAATCTCTAAAGTATAAGATACCAGAATTTAGGCCCTTTGTGCAACAGCAAATTTAAATCCTTAACATTGTACCATGTAATTATCTTGATCGGTCATGCTTCCACCTATACTGACATACAAATATCCTACAAACTATATCTTATATTTCCACTCCAAGATTTTTTTCCTTGCATAAAAAGCAACAGGCATACCATTGTCATCAATGTGTTTAGCTATGGGTATTTTACATGATTTAAATCATACTTAATGCATTGCATACTTAGATAATTTGTATTTAACACAAGGCCCTATCATTCCATGCACTCAGGTCTACAACATGTCAATTATCCCTAGAAACAACTTCAAAGAAACCTTTGCAACATTTAATCATGTGTCAAAATACATATGGAAATGATCATGATAAGGTTGAATGTATGTTGGATGAATGGCCTTCCAAGACCACAACAACACACACTAAAAAAATATGAATTATTAAAGCCCAACCCAATTCCTTCAAACTTCAGCCTGCAGTGATCTTGGATTAGTATGCTAAGTTCTAGTTTACAAAGAATAGGTCTTCATTCGGAATATGGTCATATATCAACCTTTTAATAGGATCCACGAACATAGTGTTTTAGTCCATGAATATGGTCTAAAGGGGCCAAAAAATTACAAATATTTCAACATGAAATTTCCATTGACTTGTGCCATAGAACTATTCTTAATATGTGAAGCAAAATAGAATTCAAGAGAGGGCTAAGGGGATTGCTTCAGTACAAAAATCTGGGCCATGCAAAAATATCAAAGAACCTCTACCAAAATTTTTCTCCAAAGCGAGAAAAAAATCACCCTTAAAAGGATATTAAGCCCAATAATCCTTCAAGTTTTTGACCCTAGTTTCTAAATTGCTTAACATCCAAACTAAAATAAATTCGAAAGAAATATTGGCTTCCCTAGGGATCTACTTGATCTCACACAATTTGACACTTGATCATCTTCAAGAGGAGGGAAGAAAGGCTACAATGAAACTTAACATCCTAAAGAAAACCCTCATCAAAGTATAAGCCATAAAACCCATATCAAAATATGAAACCAAAGAAATCCTTCATAAATTTGATCTCCTCCTAAATATTTGCAAGACTACTCAAGGGTTGCAGTCATTGAGAGATATTTTGCAAAAGATCATATCAATTCACTTGCTTTGTGAAGGGCATGAGTGGCTTTATATATATTTTGAAGAGGTGTCCTTTAGGGATACAACTTGTACAATTTCGAGGGAGAAATTTAAATTTAAATTTTGTTTTTGGAGCCAAAAATCCATATTTAATTTTGAGTTGACTTGCACTTTGGAGAAAGGTATTTTAGTTTGAATTTTTTAATCCCATAATCAATAGGACCAAAAAATGTGTTAACCACAAAATATTTAACCTAATTGTTTAAGGAAATTCCTTCTTAACCTCAATATTTGATCAATATTCCAAGTTGCCAATAAGTTGCCACATCATCTCATTACAGGGACTTTGACCAGAAGAAGAGGGTTCTAATATTTGACCGAGCATATATTCCTAACCGATATGAAACACAAGGAATTTCATATACCATTGGAATTAGTATGTTGAGGGGCATCCAATGATGAAGGTATCCGGAGTGAATTCACTAATATTCTTCCTTAAAAACTTCAACAAGTGTGGGGTGTCTAGGGTTTCCTTCTAGGGCTTCCTGTCTATTGGAGTTTCCAACTAATGTAATTCATGACATATATTAAGAGCATTCAATATATGACTTTAGCATTAATAAAAACATCATTCAGCATGCATATTTGGTAGCATCAAAGCATGAATTGAGGTACCTTCATGGTATGGTTGAATATGGACATAAATATGTCTTGGACAATGAATTAAAGTTGTGAGGTTATACAAACTCTAATTGGGCAAGGAGTGCAGTAGAAAGCAAAAGCACATCAAGATGTTGCTTCAGTCTAGGATCAAGTATGATCTCATGGTTTAGTAGAAAATAGTTGTCAGTGACACTCAATATAACATAGGCAGAATATATAGCAACCAATAATGCAAGCTGCGAAGTAGTGTGGCTTCAGAAATTACTTATAGGGTTATTTGATCTAAATTTAAATCCAAATTTGACATATTGTGATAATCAAAGTTGTGTGAAGATTTCAAAGAATCTAGTATTTCATGACAAGTCAAATAATATAGAGATCAAATACCATTTCATCTGAGACATGGTACGAAGAGGAGTAGTAGAACTTTGGTACATATCCATAAATGAGCAAACAACAAACATTCTCACCAAGCCTCTATATAAAGTGAAGTTTGAATGCTTCAGAGACAAGCTTGGCATGATGCAGAATGTCCACCCTTGTTGAGAGGGAGTTTTGATGTTTCTCCTACAGCGGGAAGATACTCTCCCTCTAGCCAAGGGTTTCCCGGATCAGTCATGTGAAGTAACTGAGGGTGTGATGAGTATTTTGGTACAAGTCTTTCCTACACCATGTAAAGTGGCTAGGTGTGATTGGGACTACTAGGAGAGGAGAAACATCATAGATACTTGAAGCGTAGTCTTGACACTATGGTGGTAGTCCTGCCCATACCATATGAAGTGGTTGGAGGTGATTCATGCTACTAGTGGAGAACATCATGGAAGAATACCTTCCCAGCTAAGAGGGAGTATTGATGTTTTATATAGTAGCAGAAGGTATTCCCTTCTAGAGAACAACGTATAATATATATTATATAGTATACAACAATATATATTGTATATTATATTATATAAATATAATATATTATAATATAATATTATAATAATTAATAATGTTTTTTTCTTAAAGACATGTCTTTGAAAATACATGTTTATTAATGAAAAGACACCCTAACTATGTATATATATTTGGGCCCTTATTTGTAATCAGATGCCAATAACTATCTCAAATACATTATATCAATCTAATAATGTTTACTCAATCATAGAAATGAAATTAAGGATAAGAATCCTTTAAGTGTGAAATTATTGATCATGAGGAAATAATTACCAAGATCTGAAAATAAGAAAGAATTAAACGCTTGATAGGGGGTAGTACTAAATATCATGCTTCAAGATTCGAAGTTTAATCAGTGAATCAAAATTCAATTAACATTTGGGAATTCCAACGTAGAAATAGTCTCCCCAATAAGAAATCAACAATTATTTTATTTATTCATTGGGAATATTCAAAAATGGTTGTTGTTCATCTCTAGGTATTGGAAACTTTTAAGGAACATCTTCACCAAAGCTCAATTTAACAATTTCAGATATGACACAAATTATTGGTCCAATTATTCAGACTTGTGATTGACATGGTGAATGTTAGACTATGAGTCTTTCGACAATCATAAAGTACGAGACCACATAGATATGAGTTGTAAACCTTATCTTTGATGAGGTGTTATCATGATTTGTTGATGAGTTTACAGTGATATATAGAAATAGAATAGTGAAATTTATGTACTATAAATTTAGATCATGAGATCAATACAATTAGTTGAATATGGTTTAAGGAAACATTTTCCATTTTCTTGTTGTGTGTTTCTTGTACTTAGTTATTAACAATATTAAATATTTATTTGACACTAGTACAAAATGACTAATTAGTTACTAAAAAAATGACTAAATTTTACATATAAATGACTATTTTTCAGTCAATGACCAATAGTAGCTAATTTACAGTATCTTATAATGTGACCAACGTTTAGTCATATTTAGCTTAGTGGTTCATTGGGTGTCTCAATTTTATCATCTAGTAATATATTTAGTCATAAATTTGGTCATTAATTTAGTCATTGATTTAATCATTAATTGTCACAATTAATGACCAAATACACAAAAAAATATATTATTACATGATCACCTAAGAAAAGAAATTAATGACTAAAGGAATATGACCGAAATGTTGGTCATGTTATAAGATACTGTAAATTAGCTACTAATAGTTATATATATGCAAATTTTAGTGAAACCAATTAATGACCAAATAAATATGACTAAATTTCAGTCGTGTTATAAGATACTGTAAATTATCTACTAATATATGAAAAATTTAGTCGTCATTTGTAATCACAAATTTATTATTTACAATCGTCATTTATCTCTTTTTGGTAGTTTCATATTCATTATATAAATGTCTTATTTAGTAGTTTATATTAATTTCATTTAAATTAATTAATAACCATTATAAATGACTAATTTAGTCATTGTATAATCATTTTATTTTTGCTCATCATTAATCAATATAAACTACTAATTTAGTAGTTTTAGATTGATTTTATGTGTTCATTATTAACCACCATAAATTAATTAGTATATTTTTGTAACTAAATAAAAAATTTAAAAAAAAATCCATACAATGTGCATGTTCATCTAATATGAAAACGAAAAGGTATATATGTTAATTACAATTTTAAATAACATCAAGTACATCTATAAATAATCTCAACCACATAAATTATATCATATGAAATGTCAAGTATTACAATATGAGTTTCCATATTAATATTGGTTGGATTACAATTTATACATGAAATATTGTTTCATCACTTGAAAATATTATCATTGTATTTCGAAGGCATTGCAGGTGAATTCACCAACTCTAAAGACTTAACCATTAGTCTGTATGTCTGTGTCTCATGCAATATATTAGCTTTAATGGTATCACTAGACCTGTTCTCTTCTCTCTCTCATTTTGCATTTGTTGCTCCAGTTTTATTGTTCTACTCTTTCTTTAATCAATGCTTCTTATTATCAATATTGAGTTCCTCTTCTGAAAATGAAATAAGATACAATGAAAAGTATAAGACATGAAAGAAAATGAAAAGTGGAATATAAAATAAAGTAGAATATGAATTGTTTATCTGATATATACCTCAATATCAATGATGTCAATGCCATTTTTCCCTAGAAAAGAAAGAAACTTGAACAAGTTTTCTTCAGTTGGGTGATAGTGGCCACTATGTGGCAAGATGACCTATATAAACAAAGCAAATAAAATTTCATCATAGAAAAGAACACCTTATAAACTTATTATTCAACCTTTAGGAAAAGATTAGGCATAATCATGCCAACTAAGTTACATGCTCAAAAGCTCATGATGTAGATAACTTGTGAAAACAAATGGAAAGAAAAATAAAACATCTAATAAATAATGCATGATATCTCATTCGAAAATTACATCACAGAAGAAAAACAAATATATAAAAAAAATAATAAAAATGATATATAAAACACCCTTCGGATTTTGACTATTCAACACAGTAACGAGATTTGAATGTGTAAGGTTCCCTCTGGCATAGATATGCAAAACTTTGGTTTATATCAATTCTCAACCCCTCAATAATACTAGCCCTTGCATAAATCCCAACAGGATCTTTTGTTCCACAATATCAATGCTTATTGAGGTAGTCCTTGGATCCATCAAGGAGAGATTGTTAATGCCCCACTTCCACAGTTGTACCATACATTAATGCTACGCCTTGGTCATTTTGTTATGTATTTTGCTAATTGTCGTTGTTGACCATAATATTATAGTTGTCAAATTGAATACTTATAATGGATTGATGTTTATTCACTTTAAACTAGGATGGAAAAATAATCATTTTAATGAAAAATTACTGATGTATTTCATATATCCAATAGAAAAAAAATTCATGAAGATAAGAAGAGTTTGTACAAATATAATGTTTTTTCACACTATTTTAAAAATATGAACTGCACAAGGATCAATCAGTAATATGATTGGAGAAAGTTCTATTCAATGAGACTGATCCTACAACACAAACTTGGAAATCATGATGAGCAAAAAAATGAATACACATTCCAGGGAAGTACATGAGAAAAATCCAAAATATTTAGAGTGGAGTTTTGTATAGGGTGAAAGTGACATTTGGATGATTTGACTTACATTAATTTAAATGTTGTTCAGAAATTTGCAATAACATTTTGTATTAACCCTATAATGTGGATGCTATTATAACAATTATGTATGTATGTAATTTAGATATGATTATTTTCAATGTTTTTGTTTCAATTATGTTGAGCCTAAGCAGAGGCTAACTACCTAAGTAGAGATTAACTTAATATTAATGACTTTGACACTTTTGAGATATGATTATTTTGAATAGTTTTTTTCCAATTAGGATGAACCTAAGAAGATACCACCTCATATTAAAAACTTGTGACATTTTTATTAAAATTTTAAAAATGAAAGAAAAAAAAGAGAAATGAACTCGGGTTACAATGGTCATGTTGAATGTACGTACAAAAAGCTAGGAAAAAATAAAAAATAATTGCAATGCTAATCATATAATTTAAATGAAACCAAACCCATCTTGAGAAAAAAAATGGCATTCTTACTAGAAGCATCCAATCCCCACAATCAACCCTCTATTATATGACACAACAAGATTGGGTGCAGAACCAATTGTGCTAAAAAAAATTCTTGTCATTGAACTTGAGATTCCGTAGTCTGGCTATTCTAACCTACAAATCCAAATTGATATAAACTTGTAGAAAACAAAATGTATGATTCATTCTTTAAATATCTTACTTTTAAAAATACCATTCAATAGGATAAATGAAAACATTATGAGAACAATATTGTTAGTACCAAATACTCCCAATATGTAGGTGAAGTATAGCATGTAGGCATGCATTCATTCACAAAAACTGCAATTGGGAGAATTGAGGACTGAGAGAGATACTATCTTTTATGGATAACCCAGAAACAATAATGATATATATGATACTACAGAGTGTTGAAACACCAAGCCACAACCTCAAATCTGACATGTGTGGAACACCAAGTGCAAAAATACTACAAATAATTCTTGTATTTATAATGTAGTAAGGTAGCTTCTTTATGCCCTCATTGTTGTATAATGATTATATTTCCTGTACACAAATCAACCTTATATAAGCATTCATAACCTATTATTTTCAAATAATTTCAATACTACCATTCACTTTAAAGGGAAACTAATCTATGGAAATTTCTCTTACTTATTTTTGACATCCCTAGCATGTTTGTCATTAATATTAAAACTTTTCTTCCATTTAATATGACATGTAATTTTATGTTGAACAATGTTATCCATGTAAAGGGACAAAAGTGAGAATATTTTAACCATAAGAAATAACCTTACAACATTCAATGGAATTCATATCCTTGACATAATTAAGAATAAATCAAAAAAACAAATGCCTTCTATTTGGGAAATTGCACATCATTTCCTTCCTACCTTCAAATCTTGTTCGGCTAGAATAATAATGACATTGTTAACCATGAAAAGGCTGATCTATTTTAGAGCCCATGTCATGTAATACATTTGTTTACCTGCAATAACAAGAGATTTTACTTGCAATAGAATACCATGTGTAGGGAAATGTTGATTTTTTGAAGGAATGAATGGGAATTATTTAATCTATATTTTCTATGACTAGTAGTAAGCAATAAATCTTAAAGCATAAGGTGCCATGTTATACATATTGGGTCATGAAGTAGAGGCACATGTTTCCACAACATCAAGGTGCAAGAGCTAAAGGTGTCTTTGACTATGATGCTTGTTTGGCCTCAAATATGCACATTTTCCACGATATAATATCACTATCATATAACCTAAATTCCTATATTTTTAGCTCATTTAATACCATAATTTCACAACTTGTCGTTAATTCATATCTCACACTTTGTGGTTGATTATCATTAGTTTTCTTGACTTTTCTATGATTAGAGATGATTTTTCCATGATTTTCTAATGATGGTTTTGCTAAGTTCATTTAGCATAGGGATCCATTGGCGAAATTCTTCATACAAAAAAATGCTACAGGACTAAGTACAAAATGTAGTACAAAATGCAGAATTCATGTAGGTGAAAGTATAAAATTTATGATCAAATAGGGAAGAATATTAGGATTCTGAGACATAGGTTTTGTTGAGAATACCCTCATTCAAGTAACCCAAAAATTGTTTGGGAAAAATTGTCATCAAGAAGAAGTTATGGTCAGGGGAGTATTAAGTATAGAATCCCTAGGCTTGAAAGAATTCACGTTAAGTATAGAAAACTTGGGTTTGATAGTTTCAGTAATCAGCCACATGGAGGACCATGATTGGGACAGTTGGTTACACCTTCTAGAAATATTTTCATTTGATATGTCCTCCTTACTTGGCTTCAATTTGTTCCTTTACTTAGCTCTGAGGTTATATGTTTACTTTCTTCAGTCAATTAGTTATAACTATTTCTCCATCGGCTGAATTATTTAAAAATCCCAATGTTTTTGTATGTAAGGGAGGAGAGAAGGAGATATACGCTTAGCTTGGACTAGAGATTTGTAATGCCTTTTTGGATTATTTTTGAACTGATGTTTTACTGCACTATAATATAATTGTTGTCTCGACTTATTGTTTTCTATAAGTGTTATGTCTCTTTAATCTACATGTACTAAATTAGATTCGGCTTGCTTTGGGTAGTGGCAAGGGCCCTTCATAACCTGGAATCTACTCCTTTAATTAATATAGATTGTAGGAAGTGTGTTTGGTTGAGTTTCAGAGGTTTATATCTTGTTTTAAAGTTTCTTCTCAATAGATCTTATATTTGTTGTTTCGAATTCTATACTTAAGTCACTTGCTCTGTTTTCCTTAGATTTGGAAGAATGCTTTGTTTCTAGGCCTTTGCGAACAAAAGGACTGTATTGATTAATGTTTTATGTGAATGAATCATTTCTTAATCATATTTATGTGATTAGGAATATTCAGAAAAACATTTTCCAATTTAGATAATAACCGTGTCATAAGTTCAAATTGGATTCGTCTTTGTAATCTTGAATCATGTACATTTCTCAATAGTACAAAATTCTTGTAGCACTGTGTTTTACATGAGAACACCTAGAAATAGTAATGCAAGACATTATTCATTAATGGAAACTGTAGCATAGCTCTTGGATTAGATATAATTGTAGTGAGATTGCATTGAGATCACAGGTTAATACTCTTTTCGTAGAAGGTTTCTTACTTAGAATAATTTTTCTGAGCTTATTTGAAGTGGGTTCAAATTAGAAATAAGCTTTGATATTTGAAGTCTTTCAAATATGAGTGTGTTAATTTAGGGAGCATAATAATATTAATTTGAAGCTATCATTTTGTTCCCTTTGAAGCTTTGCAAAGTTGAAGATGTGAAAAAGATAGGAATAAGAAGTCAGTTTGAAGTTCTCTTTAGCTTGCCTTATATGGCCAGGGGATTGGAATTGGTATTGTTTGGATTGTGATTTCCATTACTTAGATTGAGATTCAAATCATTTGAATAGTAATTTGTATTGTTTGGATTGAATATTTCTATTACTTAGATTGAGATTAAAATAATTTGAATGGTAATTTATATTGCTTGGGTTGTGATTGTTAGTTTCATTTGAACAATGATTAGAATTGCTTGAACAGGGATTGGTATTTCTTGACAATGTTTTTATCAATAGACTAGTTTCAAACTAGGAACATAAATTATGTACTTAATTTATGAACACATTTTAGATTTCATGACGTTAGTTTAGGTTAGATACTCTGATCTTGTGTTACCTACACTTCTACCTCAAAGCTTATGAGTCTCAGATTGATAATTTAATGTTGAAATTATAACACATATAATTTCCGCAACATTTTTGCTGTCGTTGTCAGGGAGGTTCTGTTATCACCTAGTTTGACCTCAGGCTAAAGGGAGAAAATTTTAGGGTACCCACAAGCCACGCTTAACCTAGTAGCTAGCCCTACTAGGTCGGGAGAGGGATGTCTCCTTATCGATCTTGGTCAAGATGACTGGATCAAGAATAATATTTTATGCTAGGTATAGTAGCTCAAAGGTTTTGATAGGTTTTGTTTGTGTTTGACAAATCAGGATGAGCTAGACAATTTGGATTTGGGAAACTAAGTCAGAATTGCAGGGTGTTCTATGGGGCAAGGTAGGTATGAGCTTCAACACCTTAGGCTTGATGGGATGAAATGATAGACTGGTGAGGAGCTAAGAAGGGCATTAGCAAGTCATGAATCCTTGCTAAATAGTAGAAAGAACATGAATATTGGTTCTTTCCTAAGGCATAGCATTAAAACCTAATGTATTCCACCTATTTGACTTGAAAACAACCAATTAGAAGCAATTATTTGAAAGAGGCATACATAAATAACATGAAAAAATAATAACAGCAGAAGAAACACATGCTAAAGGCCATACCACAGGGATCCCATAAAAATAGCTGCAACTTTATTAGTTTCCTGCCAAAACTGCTACAAAGTGATATGTGTTCAGTACATGAGCATCTAGTTGAATACAACCCTTGAAAATGACCAAGAAAATACATGATATAGACATCCAAATCACTGATCCTAACCATCAGGGGTCAAAACCATGAAAAATGTAGTTGTTTCAACTATTTCTAATCAAGGAACTAGAATCTAGGCAATCAAACCACTTGCCTCTAAAAGAGGGGAAACTGATTCATTACCCTCAAAACCACTTTTAATCTAATGAATCTGCCATATACAAGTGTTTTACCATAATATTTACAATCCATGACATTAATTACATCAGCAAATCATCCATCATGAGAGAAAAATCATGAAAATAGTCGAAAATTGGCAAAATAGGCATCCTGAGCCAAATTTCCTTACGTGCAATGCCACTGGTCCTACGCGCATCACCACTCATAGGACATGTTTGGAGGCCTTCCCATCATCCACATTGATCCCATGATAGCTCATTAGAAAGGTCTTCAAGTTGACTTTCTAGAAAACCTAGAATATTTGTACTTGGAGTTGATTTGACCCCTAAAATGTTGATTTTCACAAGGTTGCTTCTGTGTGTCCAAAAACTGGCAGAAAGGTCAATTTTGGAGTGTTTTTGGACCTTTTAGTGGACTATTTTTGCTCCAAAAATTCTAAAAATTGATAGGGTGCACGCCCTTGATTTCTGAATCTAGAAATGTAAGCCATTTGTCCATTGGGTGCCCCTAGAAAAAGAGGAGCGCCACTGGGAAGTTTTTCTGTGTATTGTATTTAAAAAATTCAAAAATGACAAAATTTTCTTAAAAAGTGCCAAAATTAGTATGAAGCACTACCATCAAGTGATTTGATTAGCGAAGGAGGATTCAGCCAACATCTTAAGTCTATCCTCCTCCTCTTTGCCTTCTAAATCCCTCCTTAACCTAACCTTCATCATTTTTATTCTCATATTGCAAATCTTATTGGGATGATGTAGTGATATGCCATGTATCTAAGAATTTTGTTGTCCCTGTTGGCCTTCTTAATCAGCTCCTCAAGATTTGGATTGACTCTATCAAGCCAAGTCTCCCTATCCTTTTCAATTTCTTGCTCGATAGGAGTCAAAGTGACATGAGCCTTTTTGTCACTTTGCCTCTTTGCTTTTAGTACTTCTAGCTCCATGAAGACTTGTTTGTCACTCAATTGTTTGTTCTCCTATTCCAAGTATGTGATGAAAAACTTGGCTCCCTCTAGGTTGTCTATCAAGGCTTGTATTGGAGCTTTCTTCTCTTGAATGATGATGTCTTTTCTAGTTTCCCTCTCTTGAGCTTCTAAATCAATAATCTCAGTGTCAAGATGCTCAGGCTCATCATGTTCTTCCAACTCAAACTCTCTTTCTTGCTCATCATCCAAGTCCTCTTCCTGCACCTTTTCCTTCCCTTTATTTAGTTATTGTACCTGTACCTATTGTGTCAATGAAGAAGGCAAATCCCCTTCCACATCCTGTGGAGATAGAATTTTCCTATGGGCTGATGAAGAAGGCAATGTCCCTTCCACATCCTATGGATCAAACACTTGCTTAGCAGTTGCAAACAATTTCCTTGTACATCTTTGATATGTCAAGTATACTAGCACCTCAACAATTTTTGTCTCCTTGGTTTCTTCTCCTGTTTCCAAATCATTAGAAGGCCCACCTGTTTCTTGAACCACGGATGGAGGAATTTGGGGTCCCCTGGACATGTCATGAGTAATGAAAGTCTACCAAGGGATGTTCAAGAGACTGAGATGGTGAATAAAAATTATCTTGATCAAGGAGTAGTGACAGATGTTGTTCATTTTCTGAGGGTATGGCTTCTTCTGCACAAGGTAAACCATCTTATCAATGTTTCCAAACAAAAATTATGGGAGGTTTAGCATTTTTACCCTTGTAAAGTGCATCAGGAGACTGATATGGTAAGTGTACAACCTGTAAAATCTGTCCTCACAAGTGAAATATTTGATGATGACCCTCATCAAGGGGACATACCTATTCTCCAAAAATTTGAAAGGGAAAAGCCTCTTCACCTAACTTCTGTGTTGAGGTTTAATTGAAGTCTCATAATAATGCTCATCAAGGTCCTAAGCCTTATACCATTTCTCACCAACATTAGGAATCCTGGTGGCCTTTGAAATGATTGATGGTGACACTATGAAAGTCACCCCAACAAGAGTCACTTCATTGTTGTGTAGGTGGGCTACAAAAAGTCTAGCTAGTTCATGGTGAAATTGGACTCTCTCCACTAGTTCACAAAATTCATAACATTCAAGGTGTCTAAAACATGAAACTGCCAATGGATAGGCTTGTAGTTCTCTTAGGTTAGTTGGCTCTTCTCTTGTGATGTTTCCTCCCTTATGAGGTTTTCTATGCAGCCCGTTTCTCTCCATTGAACTATCACCTGCTGCATTCTCCTCATCATAATCATAATCTCCTCTATCCATGTTAACCATATTTTTAGTTGCACAATATTAGATAATGAAGATAGGAATGAGTGGGATGCTTTAGGGTTTGTACGGATGAGTTTGAGTGAATTTAGGCCCTTATGGGTAAATTATGAATCATGAGGGTGAGGGAGAGGGTTTTGAGAATGATGGATATATGAGGGAATATAGATTAGGGGAAAGGAAATGATGTAAAAATGTTTTTAGTTATAATGATAGGTAATGGGAAAAACAAGCTAGTTAGGGTTTGTAGTGGAAAACTAGGGTTTGATACTAAGCGTGAAGGAAATGTCGAAAACAATCCTTGTGCAAGCTAAACATCAATTGGAGTAGGGAAACTTACCTTTAGAATAGGAAATTGAAAAAAAAATTGTGAAATTTTGGTGTCTAAGGTGATTTTGAAGCTCACTTCCCTACGCACAATGCCTTCACCCAGAAGTGCAACGCATTTTTACAGGCCACCTCTGGAGGCCTTCCCGATGTTCAAATTGGGCATGGGATAGTGCATTGGAAAACCTATTGAGTCAAATTTCCAGAACATCTTGTATTTTTCAATTTCGAGCTCAGCTTCCATAAAAAATGCTCAATCACCCAAGCCTGGCCAAAATGTGCAAAATGAGCTTGCCAAAATGTAGTGTTGTTTCAGTCAACGTTTGGAGATCTTCCTCAACTCCAAATTGAGCTCACGGTGGCTCATTGGAAAGCTATCTGTGTTTAGTTATCATTTTACTCATCAAGCAAGTCATCAAATCATTACAACTAGGAGAAATATTGATTTTCCCAAGGTCACTCTAGTAGTGCATCAACTCTCCTGAGGCAAATGTATTTTTGACATTTCACTAAAACCATGACACTTGTGTAAACAGTGAAGGAGGTTTTTCTTTCTTAGCCTATTTTGGAAAAAATCCTCTCTCACGTTTTCTTAATTCTTCCCTGTTTGGTCTAGAACATAGTCTAAAGAAAAATCGACCCTATGTGTGGCAAATGATTTGTCCCTTGGAATGACTTATTCAAAAATGATGGAGACATGATGTGTATGAGTTGGAATGGCCTCATACTCACTGAAATGGCCTACCTTATGCCTCATATACTCAAATGTCTCTAATTCCATAGCCAACCCTAGCTCAATGGGTGAGGAAATTAGGGTTTAGTGCTTGTGGAAAATGATGATTTGGATACCCTTAGGAAAAGAACAACTCCCTTTGGCATGCACTTAACCCTTTCACTTGACTATTTCCTTTGAAAAAATGATCTTTTGATGGTCTGGCATCTTTGGAACATTGATTTAACATCTTGGGATGGTGAAATTATTACATTTGAAAGACACAAAATTACATAATGAAATATAAACAAATTCAAAATACTCTGTTTTCACCTCAAAAACATGTTTTTGAGATAAAAATTACATTAGATTACAAAGACAATATTTTCAGTAGGCTATGACTTCCAAGCGATCATGCTTGACTTATTCATCGTCCTCATGCCCTTGCTGACCTTTATTTACATTTGAAAATTAGTTGCTTGACCTTGGTAATGAAACCCTAGACCTAATGAAACCAAACCCTATGACCTAATGAAATAGATTGCAGATTAAAGATCAACAAGTATAGTCTATGAGGAAGGAACTGAAGAGAAAACAACCATCAGTGGATCCATATATCATGACCTAATGGAGTGATGAAAAATTTACAGTATGGGACTCCTACTACAAAAATGCAAAAGAGCATATTTTGATCCCTGATGAAAGTATGAAAAGACTAACACTAAAATTGGCTCCAGTGGGAATGGTAGCTCCTCAGAGGTGCCAAGAACATCGTAGACCTAGTAGCCTTATCCATTGGGCATGGAGTAAGAAAAATTCAATCTAAAATACATGACTAAATACTAATGACTCAAAGACACAAACTAACTTGAAACTGACTCAATACTAAAACATAACTAACAAACTGGAAAAGAAGCTCAAAGTGGAGTTTGTTTAATAAAACCTACTCTAACTATTTCATTCGTTACCTGATGAAGTGAAATGAAACAACCAATGCAACCAAGTAAGCATTCTAGCTGTTGTTTGAATTCTTTGCAAGTGCTTATTTATGAGAAAGAAGAGAGAACTACTGCAATGCAACTCCCATGAAAACTTGTAAACAGATCCAAATTTTCCCAGATTGAATAATATGGATTCTCTATCTGACTCCAAAAATAATGCATAAGGATCTTGAAATTCATGTTCACTAGGAATTATCTCATCCAATGGATTACTTTGCTTCTCCTCATACCATGAATGCAAACTTTTATCTGAGCTTTGTGACAAGACTCTTGCTGAAAATGACAAAGAAGCAAGCTACCAGATCAAGTTTGTATCAATATTTTTTTCAAGCTCACAATTAGCTAATGGAGAAGGACTTTGAATATAGACATCATCCAACACATCAACTATTGGATCGTGAAAAAATTGAAAATACTGTTGCAACCCATTTTCTATTGGTTCCAATGAGATTGCATGATTTTCTACAAGATTCTCATTTGAAGATATACTATGCGAAATTCCCTTCAAAAACTGAAATGATTCAAAACATAATGGTATGGAATCATCTTGCCTCATTTGATCATATGTTCCAGCATCCAATTCTTCATCTACAACCAGACATTCAATGGCATTCGGAGGCTGTAAATCTAGATATGATAAGTCTTGAACAAGGATTTCATTACCCTCTAGATGGTCAAGATCAAAACTTATCGACAGTTGATTTTTTATTGCACGTCTCTGATGATCTGAAACGAAGTAAAACAAAAAGGAAAATATCCTTCACTTACTTCAAAATTTGTTGCACTTTCTTCCTCGCTTCCATAGCTGATATGCATCGGCTGATCACTGTATTAGAGTTGTTGAAAGTGAACTTCCTCCTTCCACATACTAGCTACTAATTTTTCTGCAATATTAGCTTCTTTTTGGATAACATAATCATCATCATACTGATCAAACTTAAGGAAATAATCCGTATAAAACACATCATCAAGCATACATGTCATGTAAACAAATCTCTCTTCTCCGAGATGATCTATAAAACAATCATTATCAGATATATGACAACTGGGATAAGAAAGAAAATATTTTGGATCAGCCACTTGTTTTTCTTCAATCAGCGAGCCATGGTATTGAACATCATACTCATTCCTTGTGGTGATCTTTTGCATCATCTCTTCCACTGCACTTACCAAAATATCAAGCTTTACCTCTAAATATGTCGATTCCTTTGGATCTATGCTCTTCATCTCTTCTTCCTTCAACTTTTCCTTCTAATCAACAAATTATCCTATATGTCTACTGCACTATTCTGCATCTCTTCAAGTGTTGAAAGATTCCTTTCTCTCAGTTGAAACTCCATTTCCAGATCAAAGGCATCCGGGTAGTGCAAGAGAGTGGATCCAGGAGGAGGTATTATATTAGCAGGCATTGAAAAATAGACTTGGTTAAATCTGGCAAAAAAATGTTGTATTATCTCCCCTGGCAGTCTTTTCAGTTGGTTATACTCTTCTAGAATCAAGAAAGGGTTCTATCTAACCACCCACTTATCAAGGAACACTTTGACGAATTGCTGGAAATCTGAGATGCTCGCATAAGGCAGGGTTTTGAACCAACTCTTGACTTTTACTTGTAAAGAAAGAGCAAAGAGCCTACTACTGACATCCTCTTCATCAACCTCAAAAAGGTCAAGAAAAGACTCAAAATTTAGTACATGTCTCTCAGCAGTGATGTTTTCGCATTCACCATCAAATCTTGGTAGATATAGGTAATGATTTTTAGGGAAGGCATGAGATATAGGAGGTAAAATTAGAGGCTTGTATTTATCCAGAATTTTACAAGGTATAGGAGTATGTACAAATGTTGTAGAATCAGTCTCGGTCTCTTTAGGTTCATCAGTTTGAATACAGTCATCATAAGATTTGAAAGAAGTGTCTTGTTCTAGATCAAAGGCATGTGAATATTTTGTATTCACAATATTCAAAGGGAAAGAACCAATGCAGGTCTAGGATCTTTTCTCAAATACAGTATAATTTGTAAAGCCTTCTTAACATTCTTGGGAAAAGAGAAGAAATAATTTATGACAAAGAACATAATGTCTTGGATGAAATTCCAACCTGAATACCCGATCTTTCCATATTGTCCTTTCATGTTTCTACTGGTCGGGTTCATCCTCAAGTGGAGTCCTTACATTTGATCTCGAAACTAATTTAGAGTCGCCAAGTAAATGATTTTAGCCTTTCGATGTCTGATCATTGTCCACCATCAACAATCAGATCTAAACTTGATACATTTTGCTGAGGAACATAAAAATGCGTTCCCCAGTATTGTCACCACTATGGTATCACCTAGATTAACATCAGGTTAAAGGGAGGCAATTATAGGGTAATGGAAAATCACGCTTAACCTAGTAGCTAGCCCTACTAGGTCAAGAGAGGGATCTCTCCATATGGATCTTAGTCAAGATGACTAGATCAAGAACAAGATTTTATGCTAGGTATAGTAGCTCAAAGGTTTTGATAGGTTTTGTTGGTGTTTAACAGATCAGGAGGAGCTGGACAATTTGGGTTTGGGAAACTAAATCAGATTGTAGGGTGTTCTATGGGGCATGGTAGGTATGCGCTTCAGCACCTTAGGCTTAATGGGATGAAATTCTAGACTAGTGAGGAGCTAAGAAGGGAATGAGAAAGTCATGAATCCTTCCTAAACAGTAGAAAGGACATGAAATACTTGTGTTTTCCTAAGGCAGAGCATTAAATCCTAATGTATTCCACCTATCTTACTTGGAAACAACCAATCAGAAGCAATTATATGAAAGATGAATACATAAATAACATGAGAACATAATAACAAAAGAAGAAATGCATGCTAAAGGCCATACCATAGGGATCCCATAAAAATAGCTGCAACTTTATTAGTTTCCTGCCAAAACTACTACAAAGTGATATGTGTTCAACACATGAGCATCCAGCTGAATTGAACCCTTGAAAATAACAAAGAAAATACATGATGCAGAGATACAAATCACTCATCCTAACCATCAGGGGTCTAAAATATGAGAAAAGGAGTTTTTTAAACCATTTCTAATCAAGGAACTGGAATCTAGGCAATCAAACCACTTGCCTCTAAAAGAGGGGAAATTGATTCATTACCCTCAAAACCACTTTTAATCCAATGAATCTAAAATCTACAAGTGTTTTACCATTATATTTACAAGCCATGACATTAATTACATCAGTAAATCATCCATCATGAGAGAGAAATCATGAAAATAGTCGAAAATTGGCAAAATAGGTATCCTGAGCCAAATTGACCTACGCGCATTGCCACTTTCAGGCTATTTTTGGAGGCCTTCCCATCATCCCAATTGAGCCTAGGATAGCTCATGGGAAATTTTTTCAAGTCTAATTTCTGGAACATATAGAATGTTTTCATTTGGAGCTCATTTGACAGCTCAAAAGTTGATTCTCCCAAGGCTGCTTCTGTTGTCCAAAAACTGGTAGAAGGTCAATTTTGGAATGTTTTTGGACCTTCTGGTGCACTAGTTTTGCTCCAAAAATTATGCAAATTTCTAGGGTGCATGTTATTGATGCCCTAAATCAAAAACTACATGCCATTTGTCGATTGGGTGCCCCTAGAAAAAGCGCATTGCTGGTGGCACTGTGCTTCTAGGTAGTTTTTTTTGTGTATTGGATTTAAAAATGACAAAAATGATAAAATGTTCTTAAAAAGTGCCCAAAATTGGAATGGAGTACCACCATCAAGTGATTTTATTATCCAAGGAGGCTTCAGCCAACATCTTAAGTCTATCCTCCTCCTCTTTTCCTTCTAAAGCCCTCCTTATCCTAGCCTTCATATTTTTTATTCTCATATTGCAAATCTTATTGCGGGTCATGTAGTGATATTCCATGTGTCTAAGTATTTTTTATCCCTGTTGGCCTTCTTAATAAGCTCCTAAAGATGTATATTGACTCTTTTAAGCCAAGTATCCCTATCCTTTTCAATTTCTTGCTCGATAGGAGTCAAAGTGACATGAGCCTCTTTGTCACTTTACTTCTTTGCTTTTAATACTTCTAGCTCCGTGAGGACTTGTTTGTCACTCAATTGTTTGTTCTCCTGCTCCAAGTATGTGATGACAAAATTGGCTCTCTCTAGGCTGCCTATCAAGGCTTGTATCTAAGCTTCCTTCTCCTGAATTATGATGTCTTTGACAGTTTCCCTCTCCTGAGCTTCTAAATCAATAATCTCAGTGTCAAGATTCTCAGGCTCATCATGTTCTTCCAACTCAAACTCTCTTTCTTGCTCATCATCCAAGTCTTCTTCTTGCACATTTTCCTTCCCTTTGTTCAACTGTTGTACCTATACCTATTGTGTGGATGAAGAAGGCAAAGCCCCTTCCACATCCCGTGGAGATAGCATTTGCCTATGGGCTGATGAAGAAGACAAAGTCCCTTCCACATCCTGTGGAGCAAACACTTACCTAGCAACTGCAAACAATTTCCTTCTACCTCTTTGATATGTCAAGTATATTGGCACCTCATCAATTTTTGTCTCCTTGGTTTCTTCTCCTATTTCCACATGACTAGAAGGCCCACCTATTTCTTAAACCATGGATGGAGGAATTTGGGGTCGCCTAAACATGTCATGAGCAATGAAAGTCTCCCAAGGGATTTTGAAGAGACAGATGGTGAAGAACAATAATCTTGATCAAGGAGTAGTAATAGATGGTGTTCATCTGATGAGGGTATGGCTTCTTCTACACAAGGTAAGCCATCTTATCAATGTTTCCAAACAAAAATTATGGGAGGTTTAACTTTTTTACGCTTGTAAAGTGCATCAGGAACCTAATATGGTAAGTGTAGAACCTGGAAAATCTACCCTCAAAAATGAAATATTTGATGATGACCCTCATCAAGAGGACATACATGTTCTCTAGAAATTTGAAAGGAAAAAGCCTCTTCACCTGAATTCTGTGCTGAGGTTTAATGTAAGGCTCATAATAATTCTCATCGAGGTCTTGAGCCTTATACCATTTCTCACCAACATTAGGAATCCTAGTCGCCTCTGAAATGATTGATGGTGACACTATGAAAGTCACCCTAGCAAGAGTCACTTCATTTTTATGCAAGTGGGCTAGAAAAAGTCTAACTAGTTCATGGTGAAATTGGACTCTCTCCACTAGTTCACAAAATTCATAACATTCAAGTTGTCTAAAACATGAAACTACCAATGGAGAGGCTTGTAGTTCTCTTAGGTTAGTTGGCTCTTCTCTTGTGATCTTGGCTCCCTTATGAGGTTTTCTATGCTGCCTGTGTCTCTCTGCTGAACTGCCACTTGCTGCATTCTCATCATCATAATCATAATCTCCTCTATCTATGTTAACCATCTTTTTAGTTTCACAATCTTAGACAATGAAGATGAGAATGACTGGGATGCTTTAGGGTTTGTAGGGATGCGTTTTGAGTGAATTTAGGCACTTATGGGTAAATTATGAATCATGAAGGTGAGGGAGAGGGTTTTGGAAATGATGGATAGATGAGAGAATAAATATTAGGGGAAAGGAGATGGTGTAAAAATGGTTTTAGTTATAATGATATATAGTGGGAAAAACAAGGTAGTTAGGGTTTGTAGTGGAAAACTAGGGTTTGATACTAAGTGTGAAGGAAATGTCTAAAACAGTCCTTGTAAAAGCTAAAAATCTTTTGGAGTAGGGAAACGTACTTGTATAAGAGGAAATTGCAAAAAATTTGCGAAATTTTCGTGCCTGAGGTGATTTTGAAGCCCACTGCCCTACGCGCAACGCCTTCACCCAGAAGCTCAACACCTTTTTTCAGGCCATGTTTGAAGGCCTTTCCCGTGTCCAAATTAGGCATGGAATAGCTCATTGGAAATCTTGTCGAGTCTACTTTCCATAAGATCTTGAATATGTCAATTTGGATCTCCTTGTCACTGTAAAAAGCTCAATCTCCCAAGACTGGTCAAAATGTGGAAAAATGAGGATGCCAAAATGCAAAGTTTTCTTTCAGTCAACTTTTGGAGGTCTTCCTCAACTCACAATGGATGTTGGGATAGATCATTGCAAATATATATATGTCTAATTATCATTTGATGCATCAAGCAAGTCATTTTGTCACTCCAGATAGGAGAAATATTGATTTTCCCAAGCTCACTCGAGACGTGCATCAACACTCCTGAGGCAACTTTATTTTTGACATTTCTCTAAAACCATGACACCTGTGAAAAAATTGAAGGAGTGTTTTCGTCCTTGGCATCTTTTGGACAAAACACTCTCTCATGTTTTCCAAATTCTTTCCTCTTTGGTCTAGAACATAGTTTGAAGAAAAATCGACCCTATGTGTGGCAAATGATTTGTCCCTTGTAATGAATTATTGAAAAATGATGGAGACATGATGTGTATGAGTTGGAATGGCCTCATACTCGCTAAAATTACCTCCCTTATGCCGGATATACTTAGATGTCTCTGATTCCATAGCCAAACCTAGCTCAATGGGTGAGGAAATTAGGGTTTACTGCTTGTGGAAAATGATGATTTGGACACCCTTGGGAAAAAAAACAACTCCCTTTGGCATGCACTTAACCCTTTGAAACTTTACCCTTTCACTTGAATATTTCCTTTGAAAAATTGATCTTTTGATGGTTTGGCATCTTTGGAACACTGAGCTAACATCTTGGGATGGTGAAATTATTACATTTGAAAGACATTAAATTACATAATGAAATATAAACAAATTCAAAATACTCTATTTTCACCTCAAAAACATGTTTTTGAGACGAAAATTGCATTAGGTTACAAAAACAATATTTTCAGTAAGCTATGACTTCCATCCATCATGCTTGACTTATTCATCATCCTCATGCCCTTGCTGACCTTTATTTACATTTGAAAATCAGTTGCTTGACCTTGGTAATGAAACCCTAGACCTAATGAAACCAAACCCTATGACCTAATGAAATGGACTAGAGATTGAAGATCAACAAGTATAGTCTATGAGGGAGGAATTGAAAATAAAACAATCATCAGTGGATCCATATATCATGACCTAATGGAGTGATGAAAAATTTACAGTATGGGACTCCTACTATGAAAATGCAAAAGACCAGATTTTGATCCCTGATGGAAGTATGAAAAGACTGACACTAACAGGTTCTAAAGGGATTGGAGTGTAGTTGTTATCTGTTGAGGATTTTGAAGTACAATCAAAGGGCGAAGAGCATACGATAAGACGTGGGTGAAGAGCCATGCATCTACTATGGTGGGGTTGGCTCAAAGTTTGGTTTTCCATGTAAGCAAGGAGTTAAAGTTTGGTGAGTTTTATTGAAATTATTATTTTTAATTCATTTAGTTTAACATTTCAAGCTCTTTAAAGATAAAACTTTTTTTGGGTGTTGTAAGAACCCCTTCGTACTAATCCATGCAGTGAGACAAAGATCATCAATTACTAGGAGAAATTCAAGAATGATTGAGAGCTTGAAAAATGTCCCTCGAAGTACTTTCTCAAATCCTAGTAGTAGTTGGGATATCTACCTCTTAAGAAGAGTTCATCCTAACCATATTCAAGAAATTATCAATCTCTCCACAACCAAAAAAGGATTTGGAAGTCTTCGTTGATTCCTCTTGCTTATCTACCAAGGAGATTGAGAAATCATGTACCATATTTGATGGGGAGCATCCTTCTGAACCTAAGATCGAGGAACTTTCACCATCGGCAAGCCTTGTATGCATTCCGGAGAGAAATTATCCAACTTTTCTTGGCATGACCAAAGAGAACTTTCAGAGTGGTCGAAATCAAGAAATGGACCAGTGACATCAGGATTATATTAAGCATTGGTTCCAGATCCCAATCCAGTCAAGGTACCACTCTCATCTTCAAATATTGTTTGTATCACATATTTCAAAACTATTGATTTTTCATGCTCATGTACATTCTAAATTTTACATGTTAAATTTGGGCATGAATATATCTTTGTACCTTATTCACACATGGCTTCATTGGAAGTACTCTTTCACTTAAAGGATGACTTATTTTCTACAGTAGAGTAGGAAAGTTTGCATTGTAATAAATAAATAGAATAGTAAAGAGAAAACTAAGTTTTGTTGTGAAAACGAGCTTGTCGTGCGCGGCTTGCCATGAACCTTTCTTGAAAACCAGGTACCTGGTAGGAAAAGTTCCCAATAAAGTTTGTAAATTTGTATGTTTTCTTAAAATCATGTATCTTTCAAATTCATTATGTTTGTACTTAAGTTGGTTGATGTGGGATCCATTAAATCCCACCTTCCAATAATCCTTGTCCCATCGACATCAGTACATTATCTGATATCTAGTTTAGGGTTAGATAAGGTACCTGGGAGTGTGCATTCCTTAATGGAAAGTGCCCTTGTCATCTACTAAGGAAATACATCAATATTTCTTGGTGTATGAATCACGTAGCCCATTAAACTTTGACAAATCCATTCATGGCTAGTAGAATGTACCTAGTGCCTTGATTCCCATTGACATCAAAGGTGGGATATCTTGCATTGGTTAGTGACCTCCTCAATGGTAGGTAATCCAATGATTCTTTCTTATGTTCGACATTGACACCATTTATTCACATATGAAAGATTGCACATGGGTGTGTAGTGGTTGAAGACTATATGGTTTTGTGATCTCAACATAGGTTTGCAGCAATTTCAATCTTTGTACCAACATTTCCATTTTCATGTTCAGTAGTATATTTATTTGAGTAAAGGTTTCCATATAGCAACCTGACCATTCATTTGCAGTAGCAGTCAACTTTCTTTAGTTGTTTGGGGACATACAAATCCTTAGGAATGGGGGAGAATGGGGACGTTTGGTTCATTCTTCATCCCTTCAGTTCATCCTTCATCCTTCTTCAGCAGATCAGATCAGTAGTCAAATCAGCCCCAACCATTCCATTCTCCACTTCATCTTGCAACACCAAGCACATCAACAATAAAGGTAAAAATTGAGGTAAATTTGGCTTAATATTCTCTAATTCATTAGAAGGTTTATAAAACTTAAGGATTCACCACTTCTCATTCCATGCATCTCATCTTTCATAAACCATTATCCTTTTATTTTCCTTCCATTCCTTATGCATATACTCTTATTAAAAGACCATGTTAAAGGAAAATACTTATAATATATTAATAAATTCAGCCTTTATAGTGTCTTCTCCTCCCATAATAACAAGTATTCTATTCATAGGATGAAGTCATTATTGCCATAGCATGATAAAGGAAACCACCTATAAGCATTGGCCTTGCAATGACAGAGTATGAAATCACTCATTCACATACTTACCATATCCATCACCACCTCATTTCATCCATCATCTCTTCCTCATCCATCATTTTCTTGTCCTCAGTTTATATTTCTCGGTAAATTATTATGATATGTTAATGTGAAGAGTGTTTCTCCACAAGAACTAGCACCACCAAATATTCAAGCAATGACACTCTACAAGAATGAGAACCTCCAAATATTTAAGCAATGTTGTCCCACCAAGAACCAACATCTACAAAACAATGTTAAGAATCTGTAAATGAGCAAGGGATTTGCTTGCATGAGGACATGCAAATCCATAGGTATGGGGGGATGTTGGGCCTCAAATATGCCCATTTTTCCACATATAATATCGCTATTCATAACTTAAATTCCTATATTTTTAGCTCATTTCATACCATAATCTCACAACTTACTACCAATTCATATCTTACACTTCATGGTTGATTATCAATAGTGTTCTTGACTTTTCTATGATTAGAGATGGTTTTTACATGATTTTCTAATGATGGTTTTCCCAATTTCATTTACCACATTTATCCATTGCTGAAATTCTTCATAAAGAATAATGCTATAGGACTAAGTACATAATGTAGAATTCATGTAGGTGAAAATATAAAATTTGTGATAAAATGGGGAAGAATACCAGGATTTTGAGACGCGGGTTTTGTTCATAATACCCTAATTCAGGTAACCCTAAAACTGTTTGGAAATATTTTCCTCACGAAGAAGTTATGGTCAAGGGAGTATTAAGTATAGAATCCTTGGGCTTGAAATAATTCATGTTAAGTACAGAAAACCTAGGTTTGACAATTTCGGCAATCATCCATGTCGAGGGCCACAATTGGGGCAGTTGGTTGCAACATCTAGAAATATTTTCATTCGATATTTTCTCCTTGGCTTCAATTCGTTCCTTTACTTTACTTAGCTTCGACATTATATGTTTACTTTTCTCAATCAACTAGTTATAACTATTTCTCCATTGGCTGAACTCTTCAAAACGCCTGATGTTTTTGTATGTAAGGGAGGAGAGAAGGATATATACACTCATATTGGATTGGAGGATTGTAATGCATTTCTGGATTATGATTGAACTGATGTTTTAATGAACTATAATATAATTGTTGTCTCGACATTTATTGTTTCTTGTAAGTGTTATGTCTCTTTAATCTGCAAGCATTGAATTAGATTGGTGTTGTAACAGCTACAATCACCCTCCAAAATTTTGGCTTGCACCTAATTTTGGAGCCTCCCTTGGGAGTTTTGCTAGATGACTGCAAACCCTTAGGTTGACTCCATGACCCCGGGGAGTCTTTGCGTCAGCCTTGCTTGTTCATTTCCCCCATTGTTTTGCATGTTGGTATCTAAGTCATGCTTACGACCATGTTTTGGTTATGCTCAAAGTCTTTGCTTCATGTGTACTTGTTGTGTCCGCTATGAAAGCATCTGTCACAATCACACAGGGAGTCACATTCACTATCTCACAAGCGTCGTTATGGTCGATCAACTATCAATCATGAGTGTCGTACTTGTCACTTGCACCATCAGTCATTCTTGTTGAACATGTGTGTCTAGATGTTTTGAATCGCTTCGTCTTAGAGTCATGTGAGTGTGTGTTTGCATGATCATTTATGCATCTTTCATCGTTCACACACTTAGTCATTTTCCTAAAGTTCTGACGATCGGACTCCCCTCTGACAGCCAGACCATCACCCCGCCATCGAATCGATCGAATGTCACCTAGATTAATGTAGAAGCACCAAACAAGTCTTTCCAGGTTGCACTGATCATAAGGAGTCCAATTAGATTTCATGTTGACCACCCAGATAGCCGGACCCGATAGCCACCCTAGTACTGAATCCCCTAAAAAATTGCGTAGAGGCTACTAACCTTGCCATCTCTACTAACTGAGGAAATTGTGCAGATAGGTCGGACAAACACCAAGTGTCGTCCCTGTCTCCCTCGGAAAATTGTGTAGTCCTCCCGATAGTGGACCGGCTGCTCATCCAGGAAATTATACAATTTTCATGAGCAAACCTTCCGCTGGACAATAGTTTACTCTGATCAGAAATTGTGTAGAGATGATCAGCAGGTCGGCCTATCAACCTCAGTGTAGTTTTCCTTGCAAGCAACTCCTAGCAGCAGACTGTAAGTTCCCTCCAGGAATTGTGCAGTCTCTACTACCAATGACCTAGCAACTGACTGGCTATTCCCCTTGGGAATTATGCAATTTATACTACCATTGACCCAACATCCATCTTCTAGCTCCGTATGGGAATTTCTCAATTTTGACTACCAGGTTCCCGGCCAATTCCTCCCAAAAACTGTACAATTTCTTTCTAATGATCCTCCTTGCAGCCCGACCTGTTCCTTTAGAAAATTGCAAAAAAATTTCCTTCCAGCCCCTGCTGCCTGCTCATTCTGAAAAATGTGCAGATTCTTTCTACCTTTCCTTCCTCCAGCCTAGACTATCCCTCCCAAAATTTGTTGAATTTTTCCTTCCAGCCAAGCCAGACCTCGCAGATAATCATTGTCGACTTGGATTTCCCATCTTCATCACTCAATGACTCTTGTGTAGTTTTCATCAATAGTGCTTAGATCCATCATCCCGCCTCACAACCTTCCTGCCTCTCCCTATCACCTACATCTGAAACGATCATGTGTCATGGTAGACTAGTAACTTTTTGGATTTGATGTCATCTCATCATGAGTGACTACAAGCATAGGTACACTAACAAACATGGCACGACATTGAAAGGGATGAATGAAGGAAGCACATGCAGAAGGACAAGTTCACCAACATATGAATGAATGATGCATGCAAAGAAATGTGCTTGAGAATGGATGATCATGCAAATATGTGCTCGTAGATGGATGGACAAGCAAACATGCAAGATGTGCTCGTGGAAGGATGAATGGATGAACATGCACCTTTCGCAAACAGATGAGGCTATCAAGCCTTCCAACATGCAAGCAAGAAACAACGTGCCAAAGCATCACTAAGCAAACCAAAGAACATCGAAGACTTTGTGCACTTTGTCATGCAAAGGTGATGTTGTGCTACACCATGAAGACATCCATCACCTAGCAGTACTGTAGCTCGATCTACACTCCGGCAGCAACACGAATGTACCAACATTGTCATGTCGAGTCATGTCATGACTCATGTCACCCACATCTCTATTGTAGGGTATGTTCTCAATCAATGTAATGTAACATGGAATTCCAAGAGACCCACTAGTTGTACAAAGATTCATGCAGAGTCAAAAATTCATGGAAGGAAAATAGTCATGAGGGTAGTCGAACAACCACAAGGGTCAGTTCCACCCTTGGCTATAAATACTCCCTCATTTGTACATGGAAGGACTTTTCAACTTAGCTCCTCCCACATAACCAAGAGAGTTTGTAATCTTTTCTTTGAGTAACTAGTGGCTCCAATGCCCTGTAATTAGGGTTAGTGATGTATGGTGTAACCATGTGTCTTGGAACTTTCACTTAATTCAAAAGCCTGCTGATATGCCAACACATTTTCACACATGTATTGTAACTGTTGTATGACTAATCTTGAACACTTGTAATGCAGGTTGATTTAACCTGTGTTGAAGACTTGAACTATTTCACTTGTTGTAATACATAATATGTTAATGGAAATGTGTTGTATATGTTGTTAACGTTGTCTCGCCCGTGGTGGCTATCTCCCCAAACATCATATTGACCTTTCACATAAAGCTTGCTATAACAACCGTTGCACTCGTTCAGACTCCTCTGTTGAGTGTTGTACGTGTTATCTTACCTTGTGTGTTGTGACTACCACATCCGTGTGGACTGCTCCTTTAGAAGCTATGAATGTCATATTGTGTTGTGTGTTCCTAGCTGAGTTGGGACTTCATCCCAACCAACTTGGGATTCACTCTCACCCTCTCCCCTTATAGTGAAAGAACCATTGACACAAGTACACTAGCATTCACGAGGCATGTGAACCTCACTTCTCGAAGGAAAAGTAGACCACTCTCCTATGTTGACAAACAAGAGTTGAGGAAAATCCTTAAGACAATGGAAACCAAACCATCATACCGGATGGGACTCCCACACCAAATGGTGTGAGGTCTAGTTGGGAATTCATACCAGGGTGACCCCCTGAATGTTGGAGGGTCTAGCACCGTCAACATTTCTAGCGCTAGAAGGAGGGGAGCTAGTTGTATATGGTTGAATATCACCTCACACTCATTCATCAATCATCTCAAGGAAATAAATCACACTCCCTTTCACCTACACGTGACTCTGCAGTTGGTTGCTCCTCACCTCCTAGGATTGAACATGAGATTTTATATCATCAATGTCGCTCCATCTGTCCCATCACTCACTAGTTCACAAAAGAATTTGGACTGATCCGAGGCATACATCATCTTCCATACACATCAAGGAAGTCAAAAGCCACTCCCACAGGATTTGTTGTATCATCGGTGGAAGAAGCAGTCCTTTCCACACTCGAAGGTCTAGTAGAAGCTATTGAAGATGGAGAGGAACCTTTGGTCTTCCGATAAGGTGAAAAATACAATCTTGTGATCTTGGGATCAGACTTTGGTACAGGAGGTGGAGGGGAAGGTAGAAGAGGAGGCGAAGGTGGAGACAAACTGAAAAACTCAGAGTCGAAACCATCAGACAATGAAAGAGAGGAAGAGGGCAAAGAGGAAGAAGATATGGCTGACCCAAATATTGAATGGATGACTCAGGGACCATTAGATCTCCTGGCTATTCTGCACAAGATGCTGACGCGAGCTGAGAGAATGAACATCGTGTTTAGCCCTAGTAGTATGGTGAAGGAAGAAGACCACTTAGAAAACTTCTACCTACATTTGCAGACCCTTGAGGTACGGTTTGATGATGTAGCATGTAGATTGTTCCCGTGTACCTTGGATGTTCATGCAACTGCATGGTATCACAACCTTCCAGCGAGCTCTATACAAAACTAGGGTGTATTCAAATGCATGTTCCTTGAGAAGTTCACTGACGACAAAACCCCAACCATGCTACTCAAATAGTTTGGAAGTCTCAAGATGGAGGGAAAAGAAAAAGTAAAAGACTTTAATCAGAGGTTTACATGTATTCTGAACAACTCTGCAGTGGACACTAAACCTAGTGACTCCATCACTGTTGATTACTACATGTCCGCACTACCAACCAACATTCCTCAGTTTGTCAAGCGAGCTGTGAAACCAACACTATTGGAAAGTTATGAACAGGCTATTGTTGTTGAGAAAGATTTGTGCATGATCGAAATCATCAAATATGAAAAATCAACGAAGGACTCCAAGGATGTGAGCAGGAAGCCCTAAACAATGGAGAGAAAGGGAAGAGACAAGGAAGAAACCTATATTGACAACCTCACTTGCCATGTTAAGAACTTGACCACGAAAGTGTATGAGCTCAAGCAATGGAAAACGAACACATTTGCAAGCAGCGATCCACCCAAACAAAGACAAGAAAACATCTCATCCAGTGGCTCATCAGGAAGCAACCGATTCACTTCAAAAACTACGTAGAAGCCTATGTTCCAACTCAAACAGTGTGCAGATCCTAATTTCTACTCCTTCCACGAATAACATCACCCCGAGAAATCTTGTTCGGATTGGAAGTGAGTTGTTAGCTAAATCTGCAGTTGTACACTCGATGTGGAAAGAAATATGTAGGAGCAAACGTAAGACACTAACGATGATGAAGAGGTTGCGCCTGATGAAACATCAAGTTCTCGCATGTGGTGAACACATATTAGTGCTCGCAAATAGTGTTGAAGATGAACACCAAGAAGCAGCCCCAAAAGCAAAATGATCGTTACAATCTTAGGATTAAAGGGACTCCCCCTACACTTGGGTAATGCAAGAGAAGGTGAGACTATTGATGAAGAAGGTCAACCCACCAGATGCCCCAAAGAAGAAAACACAAAGAAAGTCCAGGAAGACAACATTGGCTAAGAGTACATCCATGAGTAGTAAGTTGCAAAACACTCCATCGAACAACACCAACATCCATTCCACCCTGGACACCTTGGTGAGTCTACCACTTCTGGACTACAACATTGTTGATTACATGAAGAAAACTCGAGCAAACATCAGCTTGTTCGAGTTAGCCAAGGTCCAGAGTCAGCGAGATATCCTGCTTCATGCATTGGGACATACAACAGTGGATAGCACAGCCTCTACCGACAAGGGAGAAAGCACACCATCCAGATCACTTTCCACTGTGCTCAATAAACTCCAAATAGAAGAAGCAAACTCAGGTTGCCCCCCATTCCTAGTTTCATTTCAATTTTTTAACTACAATGTTCACAACTGCTTCGTTGATTTTGGCGTGGCAGCCAACATCATTCAGCTCTCCATTGCTAGGAAGATCAATGCGTAATGGAGCAAGACATACGCGCGAATCATCCAACTTGATCAAACATTAGTACCGGATGTTAGTGAACTATGGACATGATCATCTGGGTTGTCTCATGACAGTCGAGTCCACCAATGCATTGACAAAGTTGTTGTGGACATACCGAAAGCATATTGTCTATTACTCAACAGAGATTGTTCTAGCAAGATAGATGGAATTTTTCCTATAGACTGGTCTCACATGTGGCTTTCTTACAAGGGAAAATGCAACCAAATTCAGGTGTTACCCGAGAGGTATATGAAACACAATGCCACTCCCATTAATGGTGAGAATGAACCATTGGCCTTCGCAGAACTCATGTTTGGCAACTTCCTTCTGGAAGAAAAATTGGAGCGCTATCATACACAGCTAGCTCCAACCTCATCAGACACGCAGTTGGGACTTCTTCCTTGCCCAATTGATGGTAATGAAACTTGTACAGTTCATTGAACTAGTAGTACCAGTAGTAGCAGCAACAGTGGTATAAGTAGTACTAGCATGCCAAATGGTCTAAGTATAGATAAGTTGTGGGCCATGGATTTTGATGAATCAGAGACACATGATAGCTCAAGGGCTGGGTGTATCTCAGTCATCCAAAAAAATCAGATAATGCATGATTTTAAACTGCTTGAAGTTCGAGTGCACAAACAATGCTACTGAGTATGAATCACTCATGTTGAGCTTACAAAGGACCATCAGCCTCAATGCGGTCACACTCAAATTAATATTGTACCCCATGGATAGTTTTGACACTTTCAAGGACATAACAATTGAAGAGGGTAAGCACGAGCAACTGCTAAAAACTGCAACTGAGGGCAAGAAAGAAAACCTCATTCCCAAGGGTGGGGTTTCGCTAAACAAGATCTATGGTTTGAAAAATTTCTGCAAGGGTCAACAAACATCGAGTCCCAGAGGACCACCAATATGAAAAAATAGAGCAACCTGGGAACCTATCATGATCCAAAGATAGCTAATCTTGGTACAAGCTACATACTGCAGTAGTGACAAATCTTTGGCTGCTTGACTAAATAGTACTGGGATGGGTCTAAAAACAAAAATGATGACCTGACTACACACTAAATGTGGGCAATTCAACATGGGATCCCAGGTAAAGGAGGAGACAAGGCATTGCAACAAATACCAAGTAAAACACATATGTTTCTTACACTCATTATACAGTAAAAATTGACTAACATTTTGGATGATTGGATTACTTGCAAAGTTCATCATTATACTTGGTTTTCTAATTTAAATTTTGCGCATAGGAAATCCAGTAAAATACACTTATTCATTGATTTCAGAAACTTGAACCATTCCTAGAATAAAAACAACTACCCCATGCCATCATCTGAGCCCATGTTGCACACAGTACCTGAAACAATGGTGTTGTCTTCACTTAAAGGTCTTTTGGAATGCCACCATGTTCTGGTAGTGGAGCCCGATGGCCTACACTAGTCAATGAGAAGCTTGGCCCATGCAAGTATCACTCGCAACCACTTGATGGGAGAATTGATAACCTTCATGTCAATGACCAAGATCTCAAGCATTACCTTCAATAGGTTGGGCCGCACCCATGCCATGTACATAGTCTGCTTGTTGCTTGTTGTTTTCATCTTGTTTTCTTTGCTTATTATCTTTGTTTTTACTTTGTTTGATTTCGATTACTATTTTTGTTCATGTTCATTTTATTTGTTTGATATATTACTATTTTTGTTCCTGGAAATAACTATTGCCAACTACTATGTTCCGGCTTTTGAATAGAGTATGTGGCTGAAATTTGAAGAAACTTGTGACACTATAGCACTTGGCCAGTCTTGTGTTCATCTTCTTTGTGCTTGGTTGCAACCTTCAGCCAATGAAGTCTCGATGAAAAATACGAGACGTCTATAAGGGAATTTATGGTCAAACCATGAACCTGTGTCCACATTAGAAAGCCCCATGCTTGTACTCAACCTTCTACTCTGTGTCTTCAAGCTCATCCAACTAGTAGAAACAGAGAAGGGGAAAATCTAAATGAGAAAACCTATGTCAGAGGTCTTACATGGTTATTTGAAGGAAAAACCTCTTCTTCTCTCAATAAGTCAGGATCACTCTTCCACCCCAAAAAATAAATAAGTGCCAATGCAGAGTCCTCTTGAAAAATACAAAGGAAAAAGAAGAGAAAGGTGTCCTGCTTAGAGAGGTGAAACATACAACTCCACCAGGGTACTAACGAGGCTCGCTGGAAGTGGAGCAATGTGTGTGTTATTCTGTGACTCCACCAAGGTTCTTTCCAGGCTTGCTAGCAGTAGAGCAACACCAGAGATGAAAACTTATACTCTAAAAATCTTCAACTCATGATCTAAACTACCCTTCCCAGATTCCAAACAATGAGATCTAAGCTGAAATTTTGATTTTGCTTGACTGAGTTGGAAAAGAGTGAACCATGTATGTCCATGGGGTATTTTGGGAAGCCAAAGTAACCCACACAACAATTCAATACTCCATGAAAGACCAAGGCGCTGTTCTAGCAATGACCCAAAATAGAGAATATTGAGTTCTACTAGTGTGTCACCAACTGTTGTAGTGGCTACAACCACCCTCCAAAATTTTGTGCTACACCTAATTTTGGAGCCTCCCTTGGGAGTTTTCCTTGATGACTAAAAACCATCAGGTTCACTCTGTGAGCCCATGGGAGTCTTTGCATCTGCCTTTCTTGTTCATTTCACCCAAGTTTTTTCGTGTTGGTATCTAAGTCCTGCTTACGACCATGTTTTGGTTATGCTCAGAGTCTTTGCTTCATGTGTACTTTTTATGTTAGCTATTTGTCGCACTCACACACGGATTCACATTCATTGTCACAGAAGCCTGGTTACAGTCAATCAATGATCAATCACGAGTGTCACACTTGTCACTTGCATCATCGGTCAGTATTGTTGAACATGTGAGTCTGGATGTTTTGAATTGTTTCACCGTTGAGTCATGTGACTGTGTGTTTGCATGATCACCTATGCATCATTCGATCATTCACACACATAAATTTTGGAGCACAATGTTCACATTCGGATCTTCCTAGAGCAGCTCTAACCTCATCATCTATAGGTTCTGAGTTGGGGGAGATGGTAGTGCTCCCTTGTCATGTATCCTACAGACATGATGGATGTGTTAGGTTCGTACAATCACAAGAATAATGACTTGGTCCTCTACAATTGTAGCATATTAGCTATCTGTGACCTCTTCCAGGTCCTCCTCCACCTCAGCCTCATCTGCGCCACTAAAATCTGGTTTGTGCCACTCCTATATTCTGGTCTAGGGACGTCGATTTGGCCTGAACTCTATAGGTGGGAGTTCTACCAATAATCAACTCATAGCTTCTACAATTGCACTCGTCGTTTTCCACTGGCCGACAAAAGTTACAAAACAATTATTGTGAATTCTGTGTGTACTTCTGTAACAAATGGCAGTTTTCACTAGAATGTTTCCCTCCTATTTGATAAATCGCGCACCACCAAGTAGGTGTTGCGCTAGTCCTTCTTGTGCCTCTGATCTTAATGGCATCGGTCCTCCTCCTGCGAGGTAATTTGCGAACACCAGGCAATGGTCCTTATCATGACCCTGAACCTTGCATTTTACACACCACACCTCTTTGCGGACTTATGGGCGAGCTGTCCTGTCCTATTTTAGACTCTACATCTCAAGGCATAATTTTTTCAACTGCGCGTGCATCAGCTGAACTCCCAAGTTAGGATCCTACATCAGGGTCACATGTAGCCTCATCGTGATCTCTAAGGCCTCTGCCTGAGTCGTTAACTTCTGTTATGATAACGTACTCCTTAAATGTGACGTTAACGATGCTACAAACGATTCACGATGTTGTCCATCCATTAGATTCATATTAGCTTCACAAATCGTACACTTCAACCTTTGATCCAACTCCCAAGGAGTTTCGCCTGGTAGTATCATGACTTCTTTGAACCCAATGATCGATTGTCCTTGTTATACAGGAATAGTGTCCACACGGATGCTGCTATCCCACTAAGATGGGTGGCTATCTTAGAAACAAACAATCAAAGTCTACTATTGATTCCTTTTGTGAAAATAAATGAGAGGAGAACCAAGAGGGCCAACCTGAGTCTTGCGCTCGATTCCCTCTCCTTCTTGATAGAGTTTTGCTGCTCACTCTTTGTTTGTTCAGCTTCAAAAGGACCTGTAGAATCACAGCAACATACTACTATGCAAGAAACAAGGATCTAAATTCACAAATAATGCAGGATCATATGTACATTAACCATATACAAGCATATATAAACAAGTACACCAGGATATGGAAGGAAATAAGAATAGCTTTATTATGAGCATCTCTAACCCAGCATCATCCTCCAGCTAAGAAGCCCTTCTTTCACCTCAAGCAAAGCAAAATCACCCAAAACTGTGAATGTACACCAGAATACCAATAGCACTTCTCTATAAGTTACAAAATTCCAGCCTCTGGATCTCTGTGATGAGGGATCCATATATAGATGATTACAGAGAGGTGAGTCATCTTTAGGGATCTTGATTAGTGTCTTCTCTCTGATAGTTCCTACTTCCACTTGGAGAATGAAGATCTCTTACTCATCCCTGGTCGAAAATGGAGTGGCAAGTGTCAGAGGGGAAGCTTCTGGAAGATTCCATGATTTTCCACCTCGCATTTTGGTCCCTGCCATTTGTCCATACCTGACCATCGCACCCTACAGAGGAGAAAAACAGTATGCATTGCACCCTATACATTGGGAAGGTGATATGCATCGCACCCTCTGCATGGAGCTTTAAGTATGGTCCAGTTTTGACCATTTATGAGCAGGTTTCAGTGGAGAACTTATGGGAGATGATGTAATCAGTTGACCTTGTTCCTTTAGGCAGTGAAGCAACCCTTTTAAGGACTTAAGAGCCCTCAGTTTATGGACATTTTTGATTGGGGTTGAAGTGCCCAAAAAATTCTATAACAGTTCCCCCCTAAAGCATGAGGTCGTTAATCGTTTTTGATGTCGGGTGAAATGCTTTACTATGAGGATCTAAAGTTTTTTTGAGCTAGGAGGTGACCTGTAATAAGATACAATACAATACATTATATAACAACATTTTTTCATGATCTAGCTGAGGCAGGAATTCCCATGCTCAGCTTTATAAACTCATTTTCATGTACATAGGACAAACGATCATCTGTGTGACAGACTGATGATATGGACACATCATCCTTTGATTTGGATGATCATCTATTCAACAATGATGTACACTGGATGTTTTTATATTCCTGAATATATCACAGCCCAGATGGATGAAACTAGATCCTGGGTCTTCAAACTCGGCCAACCTTCACTCGGAGTACAAGTCGATCCATGTGAAAAATGTTTTGGAGTCGAACATGGAAAGACATCGCCTGATTACCAGCCAATGATGTAAGCTGTTAACAGACGCGAGAGGAATCACCAATAATGAAAATGACCCTCAAGGTACTACAGTACAATTTACATGGTGTGAAAAAGGGACTTGGCATCGAACACCACACAAAATATCTCAGTCGAAGGCCATTGATATAAACTTGTTGCCGAAAGTGAGAAACTTTCCATTGAGGCATGCAAGCTTCAAAGTACTGAAAGGGTTGTTCCTAAGTCAACTTCTTGGATAATGAGCTGATATCGACAAGAAGCGACCCGTCGCAGGAGGGCCTTAATGAATCCCACATGAATGACATGGAACGAAGCAAATGATTTTGGAGGTGAAAACATACTGACGATACAAGGTTCAGGGTGGCGATCATGAAGGATGAAGCATGAATGTATTGCAGTGGGTGAGACTCAGGTGAATTGTCTGAATGACTTCTCTTGAACATATCAGTGACACTGGCGATGGATTGGTAGTGTTAACCCCAGATATGGATGGTGTGACAGACCAATGGTGAAGACCAGTGAATGAAACAAAACAACCTAGCATGGATGCAAAAGGAAAGTGTCATGTTCAAGAGCGACTTGCTACCAATAAAGTTTCTTCTTGTTTTCTTCCCAATTTTCCTAGCGACAGTGAAACTCGTTCTCGTCCTGTTGGTTGAGTTTGTCGCTATTAGTTTTAATGAGTTTAACAACAAAGATAACTCAGTCTCTTTCAATTTTAGAGAGTCTGAAAGAAATAGAAAGAAGACTCTGAAGATTCTTTTTCGTTGTATAATCCCTTAAGTCCGAAAAAGCGTAAAATAATACAAAAGGGATGATTTTTCGATAGTTTTAACGAGCCGAACAAGACAAGCACTCGATCGTTTTGTGTAATAATCCCTCAGGTCCAAAAATATTAAAATCTAGAGGAGAGATAGCACTTCTGATGTTTTTAACAAGCCAGAGA
>APFE031241313.1:117870-240187 GCA_000404065.3 Pinus taeda | reverse complement strand
GAGTCTGAAAGAAATGGAAAGGAGACTCCAAAGATTCTTTTTCGTTATATAATCCCTTAAGTCCGAAAAAAGCGTAAAATAATACAAAAGGGATGAATTTTCGATAGTTTTAACGAGCCGAACAAGACAAGCACTCGATCGTTTTGTGTAATAATCCCTCAGGTCCAAAAATATTAAAATCTAGAGGAGAGATAGCACTTCTGATGTTTTTAACAAGCCAGAGAGGCCAATCGCTCGGCAATCTTTTCATATTTTACGATTCAGGTGAAAAGAGCTTAAAGGAGACTCATTTTCGAGGAATGAGTGATAGTTTTCGGTAGCAGCTGATTCTAGGTAAGGTTTGGAATTTTCCAATCATGACAGTGTTACAAGGATGGCTAGCAGAATCACTCTTCGCAGATGTTCCTCGAAAGGGGTAAAAAATCATATGGGGGTGAATGATCAACTAAAAAAAGAGTGGAGGTGATGGCGAGAACACAACCAAGGCTCTAAAGCTGGCAATAAGGCATTCACAATGGTTATTTACCCATTCATTTTTTAACTGCTTAAACGTGAGGAGAAACACTTGCTCATGAATTATGTTTATTTTTTAACGAGCATGAACTATGCGCTAAAATTGCTCGTGGAGAGTTTATTTTTTAATGAGCTTGAACTCTGCGACAACATTGCTCGCCAGTCGTATGATAAAAATGTCTCATTTGAGATGCTATTTTGAAGTGGCTTACATCTCTAAAGCTTTTCCATGGATCCTTTCTTTATGCATGTTAGGAAACGACTAGCCTTACGGGTTTAAAGGGTTAGAGGTCCTACAAATTTAAAAAATAAATAACCGCTCTTCACTTGCATGCAGAAAGGTTTGCATGCCCCCAAGTATAGTGAAAAATTTCCAGGTTACCAAGAAAGTTCTTATAAGCGTAGCAAATAAAATTCTTTCTTGGCGATGTCTATCAGAATAGACAAAGAGGAGCATCATCGCCTGGCATAACCTTAACAAAGGTATCTTATTCCAGTCTGTTCCCATTTTCCTATGAGGATGGGTACGCCAAACTAGTCATATATCCTTCGCGAAAATCAACCCTATACCCAAGGTTTCCCTGCCGAAACAGACTAGGGTGCATGCCCCCTAGGTTTCAGTCACATCTTCCTGAATCACTCGCGCTCATCAGGTGGATGGAATGGAGACCGATGAGACATTTCTTGCATGAAAAGACCATTCAGGGATGGCATTTGACTATTTGTGATGTGTGAGCTAGGGAATGACATTTGGTCCACGAGCTTGACCATTCTGCCTTCGTGTGGAAAACACATTACTCTAAAGAGTGAGGAGACGATGGCTCCCATGCAATAAATATAGTCGCGCCCAAGGAGTAGATTGTAATCTAAAGGTCCTTGAACTACCATAATGTTCATGTGAACAATTTTCCTTTTCAAAGTAATGGGCACATTTGGATGGATCCCTAAAGGTCGACTGGTTCCTTTGTCGAAGCCTGTTAGATTTCTCATTTTAGGCAAAAGCGATGGTGAACCAAGCGCTTTCCAAGCAGTTGAGGAAAGGATACTCACAGAAGCACCTTCAACAATGATGGTACCAACCATGACCATTCTGTAAGATTGTAAAATAATTCTGAATGGTACGCTGGTTGGTAAACGGGGTCTGCCTAGTAGGTTCTAGTCGAAGGAAACCACTAGGTTGCTTGGTGGTGGGACCGAATAGATGGCCAGGTAGGACTTTGATGAACTTCCTTCCTACGGTAAAGGAACGAGAGGATTGCCCCCAAGCTCATCGGAGTCGTTGTTGATGAAAAGAATTTGAACGGTGTCGTTCTCTTTCTCTTCAATGACGGCATCGTTCGAAGATGAACACTCTGAAGGCAAAACCGGGTCCACTGCCGTATCGACCCTTTGAATTTCATCTGGGATGGATTCTGAAGGTTCAATTTCAATGATAGGTGCTTCTGTTGACCACAAGGATGGGCCAGCTGGATTTTCAACCAGTGGAGGACTCGGCAAGAGTTTTTGATATCTAGGAGGAAGTCGTAACGGTGAAACCAGACGATTATCTAAAACTCTTTTAGCCTCTTCAAGGAAGGGACAATGGTGGATGGCGTGATCGCCTTCACACAACTTACAAGGAAGTTTAGGATTCCTTTTCTGTCCATGTGCTTCACTTTCACTGGTTGACGGTGAGCATTCAACATGATCGCCAGAGGATGATGCTACCAGATGGTGCAAACGAGGAGACTAGTCCCTCAAGATCTGAGGGATGCAGGGAAAATCTAGGTGATAGTGGTCTCCATTGCAAATGACGCAAGGAGATTTAGGTTTTGACTGTGCGGTGTGTGGATTTTTGCTAGACGATACTTCGTTGTTCCCTTTCAATTTTGGTTCCTTTTTCTTCTTTTTCTTTTTCTCTTTCTGCTTCTTCTTCTTCTCAGTTACTTGAATTTTAGCTTCATCAGCCTTGACAAGTGAAGAGGAAGGAGGAGAAGGATAATCAGATGAAGTAGAAGGTTGGGAGGCAACCCTAGTGTCATCTAGTTACTGGTTAGACTATTCAGGAATTGTGGGATTCTGAACGATAGAGGTAGAGAAGAGCCAGACTGGAAAAACAATTGTCAATCCTGGAAGTGACAAAGTGGCCATATGGGGTGGACCAACATCCCCCCAAGATAAGAAAGGACTAGGATTTCCTTCACGGGGAAATCCTTGGTTGGTAGACTCCATTTTCTCAACCTGAAGATCAATGGGGGAATTTGTGACATTATTCCGATTTAAAATAAATTTTTAGACGCTTGGACACAACTTGTTTTTTCAATTTTAAAGAGTCAAGAAAAAACAAAAGATGACTCTAGTCGCCTTCAATTTTTATTGAGCTTGAAGTGACAAGTGCTCAGAGGACCTTTTCCTTTAAGGAGTCTGAAAAGGAGCAAAATGGACTTCTATGAAGATCTAGGCGAAGAGGATTACCAAACCAATTGTAAAACTGCAGAATACTTTTTACGGTATGGCATTCAGTCTTCCCGAATGCTTTGTTCGGTGCATTACGATCGATAGGGCGACAAACACGGCTTCCTAAGGATAAAAGATGTAGCCTATAGTGGTCTCCCAATATATACACGATGGTACATGGGAGCACAAGATCGTATTGGCACTTATCGTCTCAGAGTGGAGGAATCACCCAACCAGCACTGAAAGCAACAATTACCAGGCTTTACGATGTCGGAATACGTCTCTAGCCTAGACCTCTAGATGTTGCATTAAGTTCCAAAGCGTTGTTAGATTCATTGAGATTTATTTTAAGTTGATCTTGCTTAGCAGTTTTCCTTTCAGTTTCACCACATGATGTATGTATAATTCCTAAATGCCCAGTCTAAGATGATAAATAGAGTTTCCATCTTCCTTCAGCAATGAAATCCTACTACTAAGGGAAGAAGTCAAGCATCTTTTCTCACAGAGCAACAGAGCAACACGTAATTATTGCACAGTTCCTAAATCAAGCCAAGCCATTCAGAGCAAATGCACATCATGTAATTGATTTTCAAGTTCCCATAATGCTGTAAATGACACTAAAGAAACTATGCTGCAAAACTAAATTTAATTTTTAAGCGACTGTACTCACAAAATTCTTTTTCAAAATGAAGTGAAAACAAGAGAGACACTTTGCGATTTTGAAATGGAAATTGCTTTTCGACACTTTAAAACTAGTAAATCAAATCCTATGCAATAGTAACCGTATAATCAACTATCTAAAACAATAGGATTGCTTTCTAAAAATGAAAACGATAGCTACGACACTTTCAGATCTAGAGACGCCAGTTCGACTATGTCACTTTTTGCAGAAGACAACTAAAATGACACACAATACATAAAAAACGTTTATATTTCTTTGCAATAACGAGGTGGAATAATGCTAGATAAGGGGGTATTCACAGAAGCACACTAATTAGAAACAGAAAAAAATCTTGAATAAGACTGAAAACAGTGAGAAAAATCCGTAGTCGGAGGGAAAATTCAATCCTCCCTGACCATCGCACCTATTACACAGTGAACTCAGTATGCAGCGCAGTTACTCCATTCGGGAAGTGCGATGCATACAGGATGCCTTGAAGGCATGGTGCGATGGTTACAGTGCGAGACTTTGAACGAGACTTCAATCACAGTTTGCAGTTTAGTGCAGGTTTTTAAGATGAATAAGTACAGATCAATGTATGTAAAAACACAGTGGTGATTCAAGAGGTTACTAAAGCCACTACTCAGGGAAACTTGCTTGTAGATCTATTGTTTAATTTATAAACAAAAACCCAGATATTGACTGAAGCAGCATTGATCTACTTTGCATTTGTATGAAAAATGCAGTTTGAAGGCTAGCTGGCTTGACTTCAGGCTCCGTCTGTATGTTTATAAAAGAAACAAGGATAGATATGCTAACACGTAATCTAGTCACTCCCCATTGGAGTGGCCATTTTGTTATACGGGAATTGTGTCCACATGGATGTTGTTATTCCCACTAATATGGGTGGCTATCTTAGAAACAAACAATCAAATTCTACTATTGATTCCTTTTTTGAAAATAAATAAGAGGAGAACCAAGAGGGCCAACCTGAGTCTTGCGATTGATTCCCTCTCCTTCTTGATAGAGTTTTGCTGCTCACTCTTTATCTGTTCAGCTTCAAAAGGACCTGTAGAATCATAGCAACATACTACTATGCAAGAAAGAAGGATCTAAATTCATAAATAATGCAGGATCAGATGTACATTAACCATATACAAGCATATATAAACAAGTACACCAGGATATGGAAGGAAAAAAGAATAGCTTTATTCAAATAAAAAGTAGCAAGAGGATTACAACCATGAGTAGCTCTAACCTAGCTTCATCCTCCAACTAAGAAGCCCTTCTTTCACCACAAGAAAAACAAAATCACCCAACACTGTGAATGTACACTAGAATACCAACAACACTTCTCTATATATTACAAAATTCCAGCCTCTGGATCTCTGTGAAGAGGGATCCATATATAGATGATTACAGAGAGGTGAGTCATCTTTAGGGATCTTGATTAGTGTCTTATCTCTGATAGTTCCTGCTTCCACTTGGAGAATGAAGATCTCTTACTCATCCCTGGTCGAAAATGGAGTGGCAAGTGTCAGAGGGGAAGCTTCTGGAAGATTCCATGATCTTCCACCTCGCATTTTCGTCCCTGCCATTTGTCCATTCCCGACCATCACACCCTACAGAGGAGAAAATCAGTATGCATCACACCCTGTACATTAGGAAGGTGATATGCATCGCACCCTCTGCATTGAGCTTTCAGTATGGTCCAGTTTTGACCATTTATGAGCAGTTTTCAGTGGAGAACGTATGGGAGATGATGTAATCAGTTGACCTTGTTGCTTTAGGTAGTGAAGCAACACTTTTAGGGACTTAAGAGCCCTCAATTTATGGACATTTGTGATTGGGGTTGAAGTCCCCAAAAATGTCTATAATAGTTGCCCCCTAAAGCATGAGGTCGTTAATCTTTTTTGATGTCGGGTGAAATGCTTTACTATGAGGATCCGAAGTTTTTCTAAGCTGGGAGGCGACCTGTAATAAGACACAATACAATACATTATTTTGAAAACATTTTTTCATGATCTAGCTGAGGCGGGAATTCCCATGCTTAGCTTTATAAATTCATTTTTCATGTACATAGGGCAGACGATCGTTTGTGTGACAGACTAATGATATGGACATATCATCCTTTGATTTGGATGATCATCTGTTCAGAAATGATGTACACTGGATGTTTTTATATTCCTGAATATATCGCAACCTAGATGGATGAAACTAGATCCAGGTTCTTCAAAACTCGTTCAATCTTCACTCGGAGTACAAGTCGATCCATGTGAAAAATGTTCTAGAGTCGAACATGGAAAGACATCGCCTGATTACTGGCCAATGATGTAAGTTGTTAACAGGCACGAGAGGAATCACCAATAATGACAATGACCCTCAAGGTACTATAGTACAATTCACGTGGTGTGAAAAGGGTCTTGGAGTCAAACACCACATAAAATCTCTCGGTCGAAGGCCAATGATGTAAACCTGTCGCCAAAAGTGAGAAACTTGCTATTGAGGCATGCAAGCTTCAAAGTACTGAAAGGGTTGTTCCTAAGTCAACTTCTTTGATAATGAGTTGATGTCAACAAGAAGTGAACCATCACAGGAGGGACTTAATGAATCCCACATCAACGACACAAAATGAAGCAAATGATTTTGGAGGTGAAAACAAACTGACGATACAGGATTCAGGGTGGCGATCATGAAGGAATGAAGCATGAATGTATTACAGTGGGTGAGACATAGGTGAATTGTCTGAATGACTTCTCTTGAACATATCAGTGACAATGACGATGGATTGGTAGAATTAACCCCAAATATGGATGGTGTGATGGACCAATAGTGATGACCAGTGAACGGAAAAACCCAACCTGGCAGGGATTCTGAAGGAAAGTGTCTTGTTCAAGAGCGACTTGCTACCAATAATTTTTCTTCAAGTTTTCTTCCCAATTTTCCCCAGTCATTGCTGACTAGTACCTCTTTATTTTGTCAAGATTGAGGAGGATAACATATGCTTGTTCTATAATCTACCCTTAGGGCAAACCTATCGCTATATTTTAGCGAGCCTAGCGACAGTGAAACTCGTTCTCGTCCATTTGGATGAGTTTGTCGCTATTCGGTTTTAACGAGTTTAACGACAAAGATAACTCGGACTCTTTCAATTTTAGAGATTCTAAAAGAAATAGAAAGAAGACTACGAAGATTATTTTTCATTGTATAATCCCTTAAGTCCGAAAAAGTGTAAAATAATACAAAAGGGATGAATTTTTGATAGTTTTAACGAGACAAACAAGACAAGCACTCGATCTTTTTGTGTAATAATACCTCCGGTCCAAAAAGATTAAAATCTAGAGGAGGGATAGCACTTCTGATGCCTTTTAACGAGCCGGAGAGGCCAATCGCTCAACAATCTTGTCATATTTTATGAGTCAGGTGAAAAGAGCTTAAAGAAGACTCGTTTTTGAGGAACGAGTGATGGTTTCGGTTAGCAGCTGATTCCAGGTAAGATTTGGAATTTTCCAATTACAGCAGTGTTACAAGGATGGCTAGCAAAATCACTCTTCACAGATGTTCCTCGAAGGGGTAAACAATCATATGGGGGTGAATGATCGGCTAAAAACAAAGTGGAGGTGATGGCGAGAACACGACCAAGGCTCAAAAGCTGGCGATAAGGCATTCACAATGGTTATTTACCGGTTCATTTTTTAATGAGCTTAAACGTTGGGGGAAACACTTACTCATGACTTATGTTTATTTTTTAACGAGCTTGAACTATGTGCTAAAACTACTCGTGGAGAGTTTATTTTTTAATGAGCTTGAACTCTACGACAACATTGCTCGACAGTCGTATGATAAGAAATGTCTCATTCAAGATGTCATTTTTTATGGAGCTTTCACCTTTTGAAGCCTTGCCCCAAATCCTTTGTTTATGCGAGCTAGGAAATGACTAGCCTTACAAGTTTAAAGGGTTAGAAGTCCTAAAAATTTAAAAAATAAATAGCCACTCTTCACTTGCATGCGAAAAGTTTTGCATGCCCCAAAGTATAGCAAAAAATTTCCAAGTTACCAAGGAAAATGCTCCCTCGGCGTTGTCTATCGAAATAGACAAAGGGGAGTGGCGTAGAGATACTCCACTCACATAACTTTAACGAAGGTATCTTATTCCAGTCTGTTCCCATTTTCCTGTGAAGATGGGTTCACTAGACTAGTCATATATCCCTCGCAGAAATCCACTCTATACCCAAGGTTTTCCTGCCGAAACAGACTAGGTGCATGCCCCCTGGGTTTCAGTCACATCTTCCTGAATCACTCGCGCTCATCATGTGGACGGACTGGAGAACGATGAGACATTTCTTGTGTGAAAAGACCATTTAGGGATGGCGTTTGACTAGTTGCGATGTGTGATCCGGGGAATGACATTTGGTCCATGATCTTGACCATTCTGCCTTCGTGTGGAAAACACATTACTCTAAAGAGTGAGGAGACAATGGCTCCCATGCAATAAATATAGTCGTGTCCAAGAAGTAGATTATAATCTAAAGGTCCTTGAACTACCATAACATTCACATGAACAATTTCCCTTCTCAAAGTAATGGGCACATTTGGAAGGATCCCTAAAGGTCGACTGGTTCGTTTGTCGAAGCCTGTTAGATTTCTCATTTCAAGCAAAAGTGATGGTGAACCAAGTGCTTTCCAAGCAGTTGAGGAAAGGATACTCACAGAAGCCCCTTCAACAATGATGGTACCAATCATGACCATTATGTAAGCTTGTACAATGATTCTGAATGGTACACTGGCTGGTAAACGGGGTCTACCTAGTAGATTCCAGTCGAAGGAAACATCTATTTTGCTTGGTGGTGGGACCGAATAGACGGTCGGATATGACTTTTATGAACTTCCTTCCTGCAGTAAAAAAATGGGAGTGTTACACGGGAATACTGTCCACTCAGATGCTACTATTCCCACTAAGATGGGTGGCTATCTTAGAAACAAACAATCAAAGTCTACTATTGATTCCTTTTATGAAAATAGATGCGAAGAGGACCAAGAGGGCCAACCTGAGTCTTGCGCTTGATTTCCTCTCTTTCTTGATAGAGTTTCACCACTTCTTCTTTGGCTGCCCAGCTTCAAAATAACCTGTGGAATCACAGCAACATACTACTATGCAGGAAACAAGGATCTAAATTCATAAACAATGCAGGATCAGATGTGCATTAACCATATACATGCATATATAAACAAGTACACAAGAATATGGAAGGAAACAAGAATAGGTTTATTCAGATAAAAAGTAGTAAGAAGATTAAAACCATGTGCCATAACCCAGAATCATCCTCCAGCTAAGAAGCCCTTCTTCAACTGAAGCAAAGGTAGAACACCCAACACTGATAATGTACACCAGAATACCATCAACACTTCTCTATAAGAAACAAAATTCTAGCCTCTGGATCTCTATGACGAGGGATCCATATATAGATGATTACAGAGAGGTGAGTCATCTTTTGGGATCTTGATTAGTGTATTCTCTCTGATAGTTCCTGCTTCCACTTGGAGAATGATGATCTCTTACTCATCCCTGGTCGAAAATGGAGAGGCAAGTGTCAGAGGGGAAGCTTCTGGAAGATTCCATGATCTTCCACCTCGCATTTTTGTCCCTGCCATTTTTCGATTCCCGACCATTGCACCCTACAGAGGAGCAAATTAGTATGCATCGCACCCTGTACATTGAGAAGGTGATATGCATCGCACCCTCTGCATTGAGCTTTCAGTATGGTCCAGTTTTTACCATTTATGAGCAATTTTCAGTGGAGAACTTCTGGGAGATGATGTAATCAGCTGACCTTGTTCCTTTAGGTAGTGAAGCAACACTTTTAGGGACTTAGGATCCCTCAATTTATGGACATTTATGATTGTGGTTGAAGTGTCCAAAAATGTCTATAACAAGGGTGTGGAAACCTAGTTCTAGCACCCTCCCATACTACTTCGGGTGAGACCTCAGTCCGCACTCCATGGAATGTTGCCGAAAGGGCCATTAGTACTGGGATTTGTTTGGCTAAATCAACTCTGAACCTGGGTTAAGCCCCAACAAGCCAACAGATCACCTTCAAATATTAAGAAGCAAACCATGTTGGAAAGGTTATAGAATCTATAAATTTGGCATAATCCTTGAAAAGTGTCTTTGTAGGCATGTAAGATATATGTCACCAATGCACAATTGAATAAATGTTGTGTGCAAGAAAAGCTAAAAATTGAATTATATATCATGATTTCAATTAATATTTTAAAATTTTTGGTTTTGATGTGTGCATTCTATCAATGAAGACAACGTCATGCTTTTTGCAACCTCTTTTACTTAACAGTGAAATGAAACTATCTAACAAATGCAAACAATGTGAAAACCACTAAGAGTATATTGCTGAAGATAAAATAACAGCCCACTCTTACTCCCTCATAATTAATCCATCGAACTTCCAAAGAAAAAGTGCACCCTCATTGCCTCGTTGAAGTGCCCATATTTGTTCATCAGCGTGCCCAACCCTATAGAAGATGTTCCAAAGTAAATTGTAACAATGTGCGTGCTTACTAAGAGAGTTGTAATCAAAAGATTTGTAGGTTTTAACCCCATACAAAAATAACTTGCATACGAATTCTAAAAACAAGGAATAAACAATGGTGAGAACATACAACATAAAACATATATACACAGAGATTTTCCGTTGGATCACAAAAACTGAGACCACCAGATTAATTTTTCATTATATTCCTTTCAATGTTACAATACATATATATACATGCCGAAGCATCCATAAACCCCAATCCATTAACCCTGGATTAGAACATAACCATAGTTCCCCTAACCGGACATACAAAATACCATAGGTGAAAAACCATCATGCCCAAAACCATGTGCGAAAACCATGCACAAAACCATAGGTAGGTCCGCCCACCTAATATAGGGTCCAAAAAAAAATTTCCTGGGAAGTTGCAGACCCCCTTGTGACCCCCTACTATGCCTGACACAAGGAATAGGGAGAGCTATCTCCCCCCTTATGACCCCCTCGTGTGTGGGGCTAGTCATGGAAAGAATATAACACACACCCAACATTCTCCCACTTTTTGTTTTCTTTCCATGAGAGGCGGGGGGGGGGGGGGGGTGGGGGCACAAGAGAGCTCAGTCATTGTTCCAACCCTACAATGACCATTGTTTCTCTACACCAAGAAAACTTCTCAGTGCTCACAGACTTCGTCAATGAATCTGCAACATTATTCAAAGTGTCCACCTTTACCCGCAACACCTTTTCTTCTTCAACCATATCCCTCACAAAGTGATACTGAACATCCATGTGATTTATCTTTGAATGATAAGTAGGATTCTTTGCCAAACAAATTGCACTTTGGCTATCACAATCTATACTTATAGCTTGTTGTACCAACCCCATACTTGAACACAATCTCTACAACCAAACTTTTTCCTTGCTTGCATGAGTGGTTTCCGTCATTAGGGGAATTTTGAGGTCTAAAATGGGCCTCCTAAGAAAAAGGTACAACCAAAATAAACTTTATGTTATGAAACCAGCTCACAAAAAGATAGAAAAGATAGATTAACGCCTTAGAAATAAGCCTCTTCGAAGGGGCAACCTCCTTTACATTACACAAATGCACAATTCTTAGATGATTCAAATACCAAAACCTCCTTTCTATATATAGGAGTTTATGAGGTCACAATATAACCAAGCCAACCTAACAATAATAATATAAAGGCACAAAAATAACAATAGAGGGATTCTATCAGGCACAATAATAATAATATGGGGACAATAGGGGCACAATAATAACAATAAGGGATACAATGACAATATTAATGGGGGAATCACTAATATTATAGGCACCTAACATGCCCCTCTCCTTCAAAAAAGTGTTGTCCTCAATGCTTGAGAAGTTCTGGATGCTTCTGTATAAAATTCTCATCCTCCCATGTGGAATCTTCAACGGGTAAGTTCTTCCACTTGATGAGATACTATGAAATTGATCTATTTCGTAGGTGTCAAGTTCTTGTTTCTTTGACTTCTTTAGGTTCCAATATGATTTTTCCTTCCTCATCAAGTTCTGGCAATATTGTCCAAATTGGAAGCTTGTCACCCATAACCTTCTTTAAGCATGAAACATGGAAAACTGGGTGCACTCGAGAAGCTGCAGGAAGCTACAATTTGTATGCCATAGTACCTATCTTTTTCAACACCTTGTACGAACCATAATACTTTGGTGATAATTTTTTATCCTTCTTAGCTTGCTTAAGGGACATTTGTTTATATGGTTGTAGCCGTAGGAACACCCAATCACCTACATGAAAAGTTCTTTCACTGCAATGTTAATCTTCCTGCTATTTCCTTCTATTCTGTGCCAAGGTGAGGTTATCCTTTAAGATTTGGAGAACTTGTTGCTGATGCTTGATGTGATATTCCACTGCTTGAACCTTAGAATTTTCTCTTAAATATGATGTGATGGATGGTGGATGATATCCATAAAGTGCCATAAATGGGGTCAATTTTGTTGCAGTATGGAAGGAAGTGTGTTACACTGAAATTTGTCACCATGACTATCTACAGTTAATATGGCTCCATCAATAGTCATATTATCCTCCTTGTCAAGCCTAATACCTCTGATCTTCATGTCAAGCTTCAAAAAAGAGAGAAAGTCACTAAAAACATGTTTATCTCTGGGTACGCAGGTTCTCTCTACCTTGCCTGCGTGTACGCATCCCAAACTCATTGTACTTGCGTACTTATACGCTCTGTAAGCCAAAGGATGGGTGCGTACCCCTGTAAAGGTCAAAAGGCGCGAGTTTCATCTTAAAAAAGTTACTTGTGGTCACTTCTAGAGCCTTCTAGAAGAGTGTTTGACGTGTATTGAGCGCCTCCAGATGGTTCATGCATCCCTATGATAGAGGAACCTATCCCATCAAGAGAGGAGCTACCCCATCCAAAAGAGGGAGTATCCCATTGATGTTGGAACTGAATAACTTCCTCTAGAACACTATAAATACAGGCATTGGGCCAAGGGAGGGGAGATTGAAAGCTGAACATTCCAAAGGGTAGATGCTGCTGGAATTAGGACTTCCATTGTAAGCTTGTGAGGAGAGATTACCATCCTTTCTTGTTTCATTTGGAAGTGGGTGAGCTTGTCAAGGTAGAGGAAATCTCTTGCTGGACCCTGGGAGGAGCTTGCACAACACCAAGGCTCAGGTTGTAATGGTTCCTTTTTTGTTTCCTTAATACAAATAAGTCCATTCTTCTCAATGATTTGTTGTTAATGAATTATTTCATGTACTCCTTGGTCTATATGATGAATATGCTTTGTTTTATGAAATATTCAGGTGTTATGTAATCGTTTGACTGTTAGTGTATGCAGGTCTTAAAGTGAAGGAGGAGCTCATCTGGATCAACAAGGCTGGACTGCTACAACAAGCGTTGGATTTGAGGTAGGATCGAAAAGCACTTGGTTTCTCATAGAATAATGTATGTTTAGAGAAGGATTGCTCTTAATTGTCTTGTTTGTCACTAGAGAGTCTTAGACTCCTAGGGAGTTTAGATTTGTCCGCAAAAATAACTCTTTCCGCATGACAAATAGCTCTCTGGATTTTGATTTTTATGAAAATTGTGTATATGGGAAGCAGAATTGGGTGACTTTCCCTTCTCATGGTAAGAGGGCAAAACATATATTAGAGCTTGTGCATAGTGATGTGTTTGGACCTATGAAGGTTCCATGACTGGGTAAGTCTATGTGCTATGTATCATTTGTAGATGACTTCTTAAGGAACACATGGATATACTTCCTCAAGAAGAAATTTGAAGTCTTTGATAGGTTTAGATAATTTAAGGCTTTGGTGGAAAACCAGACAGAGAAGAAGATTAAGGTGTTGAGGATAGATAATGATAGAGAGTTTTGGAGCAAGGAATTTGAAGAATTCTGTAAGAAGTGTGGTATATCATGACCGAAGACTACTCCATACACACCTGAGAAAAATGGAGTTGTAGAAAGAATTAACAAGACATTGATGGAAAGGGCAAGAAGCATGCTCAGTGGTGTCGGGTTAGGACATGAATTCTTGGCAGAGGCGGTGGAGACAGCATGTTACCTGGTCAACAAATCACCTTCACCAGCCTTGGAGGATAAGACTCCACAAGAGGTATGGACTGGTAAGAAAACCTCTCTTTCACATTTGAGGGTATTTGGATGTGATGCATATGTACATGTTCCAAAGGACAAAAGAACCAAGTTGGATAGTAAATCAGAAAAGTGCATATTTATTGGGTATAAGGATGGTTTAAAGGGTTATAAGCTTTGGAACCGAGTAATAAGGAAGGTTGTGTACAACTGAGATGTGGTGTTCGGAGAGGTGAAAGATGTTATTAAACATGAAGTCCAACCAAAAGAACCTGAGAAGATAGAGTTTCAGCTAAAGGAGGAAGAATAAGACTCTACAACATAAGAGGAATTAGAAGATGAAGAGTCACAAACACCATGTGTGAGAAGATCAATTCGAGAAAGAATGCATCCAGAAAGGTATATTCCATCTACTTTCTATTCAAATTTTTCCTTATCTATTACTGGTGATGATCCCAGAACTATGAAGGAAACAGTAGATTCAGAGGATGGCAAAATCTGGAAAGAGGCCATGGTTGATGAAATGACATCTTTGCACAAAAATGAGGCTTGGGATCTGCTGGAGTTTCCAGCTCGAAGGAAACCCATTGGCAACAAATGGGTGTTCAAGAAGAGGACAAATGCAAAAGGAAAGGTGGAGAAACACAAAGCTCGGTTGGTAGCAAAAGGTTATTCCCAGGTGTCGGGAATTGATTTTGGTGATATTTTTTCTCTTGTTGCAAAGGTAGCTTCTATTAGATTACTTTTATCTGTTGCTACTGCTTTTGATTTTGAGGTAGAACAAATGGATGTGAAGACAATATTTCTTCACGAGGATCTACAAGAGGAGATCTACGTGAAGCAAACTAAAGGCTTTGCAGTGAAGGGTATGGAAGAACTAGTATGCAAGTTAAATAAGTCTCTGTATGGGTTAAAATAGTCACCAAGGATGTGGTATTAGAAATTTGATGCATTTATATTGTTAGTTCCAGTCTTCGCAGCCTGTCACCATGGATCAACATGAGCTCTTACTATGTTTGGATTTGTTAGAAGTTATTCACATGAAATTCAGGGGAAAACATGTCATAAGTGTGTCCATCATAAGCAAATCAGAAATAGCTTTCCAACGGTATATCACACTCCCAAAATTGGCTCCTGGATCTAAAGATATGACCGAATGAATGGTTGACTCAAAGGCCTCCTGTGTAGTAGTTCAGGTATTGAATGATCCAGAGGAAGCTAGGAGATGTCAGTGGATGGTCTTGTGGTTGGATTGTGATACAGAAGAAGAGAATAATAAGGAAAATCATCTGCAAGAATTCTTCGGTCAGAATTATAGTTTTGTTGGTGATCTTGTGAAAACAAAAGGATCAATCTGGAATCTTTATAGTAGTAATGTTTTCAGTCAAGAAATGATTTTCAATGGGAAGCTCAAGGCCTTAATCTTGATGATGAGTCATGAATAAGTATTCTGCAGCCACCTATGGAGAAGACACATCACATAATGGCTAGAACTGCAACGTTTGTCAGTGAGCATGGAGGGCAGTCATAAATTGTTCTAAGGCTGAAGCAGGGAAATAATCCAGTTTTTGGGTTCCTAATGCCTGATCACCATCTTCATATAAACTTCAAGTTCCTATTTTATCATCTTGAACTTTTGGATCCTAATAACAAAATTGATAAGAAAAATGTCGAGAAGGGCACTGTTCAACGAGAGAGCCTCTCCCTTCTTGGATCAGTGTATGGTACTGGAGATGATGAAGATGAAGGAATGGCTCAAGTCTTTGTAGATTCAAAAGAAGGGGCATCCTCCATCCAAGATTGTTTTGTTGACAACACTTCTTGTAGTGCAGACAACAACATGGATTTAGAGATAATTGAATCTTCAAAAGGAAAGGACCTTCAAAATGATATTCGTAGCACTAAACCAGATGCGGCTCTAGAGCATGATACTTCTATCATAGACCAGCCATCTATTTTAGACGGTTCTAAACATCCTTTTGGTGATAGTTTAGGAATTCATGCTTCGCCTTCACATGAATTGTGTTATGAAACCAGCTCAAGAAAAGATAGAAAAGATAGATCAACGCCTTAGAATTCAGCCTCTTCGAGGGGGCAACCTCCTTTACATTACATAAATGAACAATTCTTTGATGATCCAAATGACAAAACCTACTTTCTATATATAGGAATCTAAGGAGTCACAATATAATCTAGCCGACCTAACAATAATAATATAAAGCCACAAAAATAACAATAGAGGGATTCTATGGGGCACAGTAATAACAATATGGGGGCAATTGGGGCACAACCATATTAATAAGGGGTATAACTATAATAGTAATGGGGTAATCACTAGTATTATAGGGACCCAACAACCATGATGAAATGGAATGCTCCATATCCATCAAACTAGAACCAAAGGTGATCAACAAGAGAAGCACATGTGAGAAGACTACTAGGAAACAAGCACAATCACATCCAACCAAGGAGAGTGAGAACCCCCATGCAAAAATTTCCATCAAGTAGTCACATGTGATGAAAAGAACGGGTTCCGTGAAGATAAATATCCCAAATCAGTCCAATGCTCTAAGAGTACCAACAACAAATCTCCATCAATATGATGAAAATCACAAGATGGAACCTCATATAATATAAGTTGTAATAGGAGTAACATAGATGGATCTCCAACCCCGAGGGTTAGCTCAATTGGTCGAGTCATTGTCGTTAAAGCACCTTTGCTATTGAGAGGTCACAGGTTCAATTCTCTCAACACTCTCGAGGTCAAGCTCCATGGTTGAGTCGGCAAGAAGTGATTCCTTGAGGTGGATCTGTCTAGTAGAAAACAATTGTAGACATAGCAGTGACCGATCTCTAGGGCCTGTTAACCACATATAATAAAACAAAAAACAAAACAAAAACAAAAGCATAGATTGTTTTACCTAGGAGGAAGACAAATTCTAGTCGAATCAGTGGTTGAAGCAATCATGGTTTATTGGCACACTTTGGTTTATATTCTAGATGAAGTAATTTAGAAATCAAGAGGAAAGTCCCCAAATTTTGCTCGGGAGCACTAAGAGGAGCTTGAGTTTGGAGATGGCATCTTAATGTCATTAAATCTCATTTCTTGGATATCACAGATGAGATGTCTTTACTTTTGCTTTATTGGTATTTGAATAATACAACACAGATGACAGAAATTACAACGTTACATATAAATTTGTGAAATGAAAAAACTATTATAAGATGACACGATCAAAGTGTAGTAGAACAGATACGTAGACTATAAAATTTTTAATGATAGTTCATGTCCGTCTTCCTCATTTTATCAGATTGAAGAGGATACATATTTCAAAGACCAAGCATTGTGAAACTTAAAAGCTAACACTTGAATGCATCTACAATATGTAATATCTTTCTATCTTGGAATGAAATTACAATTCTCTAACAAACCAAGGAATCCACTTAACTACCGGAAGCCAACTTCTATTAGTTATAACAGCACCAACCAACATGGTGCACTACTATGGATAGAGTACCATATCACTATCAAAGCATGGGCTCATAACCCCAGTGTTCCATTTGAGTTGTGTTACAGGAGATGATCAAGGAAAATGCCCAGCATAATTACATAGTGAAATTCAAAGCCAAAAATTCAAAAAGCAATTAATTCATGGCCAATGCCAAATCACTGTTGGCATACATCAAACTGCAAGCAACCAGTGCCGTAATCAACCTATTTTTGGTCGTGTACCTTAGTTTTGATATTTGTTGCCCCAAGTCACAAATCTTCCCCACGTCGTCGAGCTTAAAAAAATTACAAGCTCTCCCAATATTCTAACTGTTGCCAACCGAATGGTAGTTATCAACCAAATGAATTTATTATAGGCACCCCTTTTCGAGCAGCTAAAGAGAATGGAAGCATTGTGTACCACAATCTCTTACAATCTGTATACAGAGAATTGTACACAAGAACAGATCCACTTTCCAAAGAGAGCATGGAGATTGCCCATGGGCACTGGGAGCATATTGCATTTAGAGATGGCAGCTTATTTTCATAAAATATCATTTCTTGGATATCATCTTAACTTTTGCTTTATCAGTATTTGAAATATGAAAGATAGATAATCAGAAACTACAACGTTCTGTAATATTTTTTGAAGTGAAAACACCATTATAAATTGACATGATTAAACTGTAGTATAATAGATATGTAGACTGGAATATTTTATGAAAAATCACATATGTTTTCTTCACTTCTTTAAGATTTAAGGGGACAACTCTCTCAGAGACTGAGCAATATGAAGCTTAAAAGCTCATGCTTAAATGCTAAATGTATTTACAATATGTAATATTTTTCTGTCTCAGAATGAAAAACAACTAGGAAATCCACTTAACTACACTTCTATTAATTTATAACAGTGCCAACAACCACTGAGCATTGCTATAGCTAGAATTTCAATACCATATTGCTATCAGTGGACAGGCTCATAGCCCCAGTGTTCCATCATAATTCTTTTCCAGGAGATAATCAAGGCAAATGCCAAACATAATTACATAGCAAAACCCAAAACTGAAAACAATTTAAAAGCAATGAATTCAAGGCCAATGTCAAATAACTGTTGACTTACATCAAACTGCAAGTAGCCAATGTTGCAATCAACCTATTCTTGGCCCTGTCTACCTTAGAGTCGGGATTTGTTGACCTAAGTCACCAACACTACCCATGTTATTGATCTACCAAAGCTCCTGTGCTCAAACTCCAAGCTCTCCCAATCTCCTAGCTCTTGACCAACAAAATCTCCTTGGGGCTGTCCAAGTCTCTTGAGCCCTTCCCAATCTATTGAACTACTAAAACATTTCCCTCGATGAATCCGAATGCTCCTTTTATAGGCCCTAGACCTCCTGGAAATCCACTAATCAATGTTGAACATGTTCATTGGGTCCACATCCCCATCAAGAATAGGGCACAAGGGATTTACCAGGCGGAGCTTGTGTATCTGCAGGTTCTAACGGAGGAAGGGATTGTTGTTCCGCATCCATTTGGTCGTTTGATCCCCAACAGGTGGTTCTTGTGTGTCACCTGTTGGGTCAGTGGCTGGTTCTTGTGTAACAGCCACTTGCCCAATATCACATTGGGTGTCTGCTTTAGATTTTTCGGCAGCTGGTTCTTGTGTAGCAGCTGCCTCAGAAAATGATGTCACAAAACTGTCAACGCTATGCATCTCAGCCCCAGAGGGTGAGGAAAGGGACTGCTTCGGAATGATTGGAATGCGAGGTGTTAGGATGATGGTGGAGAACTGGGGATCACAGGGCTGGTGGTTTTAACTGCTGTAGTCGACCGTGTTCACTGCCTTGTTAAGAAGGCAGGAAAATCAGTAATTTTTCTTTTTCGTCCACTTTCCTTCAAACTAGGGGAACTATTGGGAATAGCAGCTGCTTTGATCGAAGCCCTGGTTCTTCTCCTTTTTGGTGGAGTTTCAGTTTTTTGCTGCTTTTTTCTTTTAAGAAAAATGATGGGAGTGTTATCATCAGAGTCATCAGTGGAAATATGAAGCATGGGGGTAGATGGTTGAGCTTCATTGGGGGATGGGGTCCTCTACAGGGGTGTTTCTACTGCTAATTGCTGGGGAATTTCCTGGGGTATTTGCTCTGGTTGTTGGGGAATTTCCTGGGGTATTTGCTCTGGTTGTTGGGGAATTTCCTCTTCCCGCTGAGGATTTTCTTCTATTTGCTGGGGAGGATTAATGACAGGGGGTGGATGATTTAGAGCAAAGCCTCTATTTATTAGGAGTTGGGCTAAACGGTGGTGTTTCAGGGAAAGGGTGGGATGCTTTTCTTTTCCAGTATAAAGTGACATATTTTTCAGACAACCCAATAGATAATAAGGCACATTTATCAATTGATGATGCCTCAAATGATTTAACAAAATGAAGTCGTGTTGGTAAATTACCTGGTAACGACCTTTGCAAGTTAAATACTACTTGAAAAACTCCGCGACCTTTGGCCATGGTGGAGGTAATGACTGAAGTGCGACCCCTCTGCCTTTGGCTTCGACTTGCTCGCCTGGTAGGAAGAAGCCTTGCTGCGCATTCAGAATCACATGTTTCCTACTAAACCAGCGTGTACCGTTGATCGGTAAGCTGGAAACTTGGGCTACGTCTTCCTCTGTTACCGGAATATGTACCCCCCGGACTGTAGAAAATCCTTCTCTTAAGTTGCATGCGAACTCCAACACCTGCTGTGTGTTGAAATCCGGGAGTCTTCTAAAGTAGTCTACCCACCCTGCTTGCAGGAAAATTTGGTAAACCTCGAGGTAGATTTCCAGTAGCGCTATTGTGCCAGGTTCATATGTGATCAGATTTCCCCCCATAGCTGCTGATCCGGCGAAAATACACAATGCAGAGCCTAGTTACCGAGTTTGAGATAGAGCAAACCGTTACAAATGAGGATATGCCACGACGAGGTGAGTTTTAGATATTAGCACAAGGAGTAAGGGTGGCGGCAATTGACGTGTTATGGAATAATTACGATATTTTGGTAATCCCCCCAAATCTACGGCTGAATGATCTAATTGGCAGTATAATGATTTTGGCAGTCGTATTGCATCTCCACATTAACTATAATTTAATATTCACACTTAAACATGTGTACCTTTACTAGTCACACGCAAAAAGTCTTATCTTGTTTTCTGCTGGCTTAATCATAATTTCAACGGGTTTTCAATCGTGAAAACACAAGTGATCTGACAGGAAGTAGTAGTGACGAAGTGTAATTATTAGAGTTCATGGCTGGTCCTTTTAATGAAGCACCGTATGTTCCATCAGAATGATAATTCATTAAGTGTTGGAACTGGTATTACAGTATTGGAAAGTGATGTTGCTGGAACATAAGATCATGCTGTAGCCACGGGAAGTGGTGTTGCAGCAACGAAGAAATGATGTCGTATTGACGGAAAGTGGTGTTGCAACAACGGGGAAATGGTGTCATATTGACGGAAAGTGGTGTTGCAGCAACGAGGAAATGGTATTGCATTAACAGGAAATGGTGTTGCAGCAATGGGAAGTGGTGTTGCAGCAACGGGAAATGGTGTTGCAACAACATGGAATGATGTAAAACTTTATTTATGGTCCAAAAACGTTTCCAAGTTGCAAAGTGATTCTTTTAGAATTTTTATTCTCAGCCATCCTCTGAAAGTAAGATTTGCAAAACAATTAATTGTAACATGGAAACCCTTGGCAGGGATTATTAGTTAAGAAATCTAATCTAAAAATAAATAAATGAACAGAAATTTAGGTGCCTTGAGGGGCAGCAGGTTCCCCCAAAAAAACATAATGTAATTCTGCCATGCAGGTAGCTTTGAAATCCTCTTTAGAAACAGGCCGTTGATACGGACGGAGTTGGTACCCATTCACTAATAACGGTGTTCTATTATCATCAATCGTTAAGAGTCTGACTGTTCCGTTTGGAAAAGCAACATCTATTTCATAAGGTCCTAGCCACCTTGTTCTTAATTTACCTTGGAAATTATCGAAACGGGAGTCATACAGTAAAGCCTAGTTACCTTTCTGGAACTGCTTCTGCTTAATAGTTTTGTCATGCCATCTGGTTCTTTGTTGCTGAATCATGGTTGTTTGATGGATGGCATCCAATCTTTTCTCGTCTAGCTCCTGGAGCTGCTGCAACCTGGTTGTCTGTGCATCAGTCAAATCAAGGTTAACAGCTAAAGCAGTTCATAAAGTTTTGATTTCAAACTCCAAAGGGAAAACAACATTTTTACCAAAAACTAACTCATAGGGTGAAAAGCCCGTGGTATTCCTCCAAGTGGTTCTATAAGCCCATAGTGCTTTAGGCAACTTTTGAAACCAGTCCCTCCTGTTTTCCTTTATTGTTTTTGTCAGAATAGCTTCTATGACTTTGTTGGTGCTTTCCACCTGCCCATTTGACTGGGGGTAATAAGGTGTGGTCATTTTATGCTTAATATGGTATTTCTGCAATGTGTCTTTGAAGCTATGAGAATTAAAAGGAGGTCCTCCATCAATGACTAGTTCCCTAGGCAGTCCAAACCTAACGAAGATTTCTTCAAATAAAATTGTTAATACTGATTCTTCATTATCTTTGATGAGTGTCTTAGCCTCTACCCACTTAGTCATGTAATCCATGCATACTAGTATGTCAACTTTTTGATTGGGTGGAGGATTAATGGGACCTATAAAATCTAGTGCCCATCTTTCGAATGGTTCAAGAATTACCTGGGGATTGAGTGGCATTTCATCCCCGTGATTAAGCTAGGCCATTCTTTGATAGCTATCGCAGGCCCTACCATATTTCTTTGCATCTTTGAAGATTGAGGGCCAGTAGTATCCCATCCTGAGAACCTTGTGTGCTATTATTTTGTCTGCGAAATGTCCTCCACAAGGGCCATCGTGGCAAGCTTTCAGTACATCATAAATTTGATCTTCACCAATGCATCTCCGGATCTCCTGATCGAGTCCTGTGTGAAACAAACAGCGGCTTATCCAGCTGTACCTAGCGCTTTGCCGAATAATTTTCCTTTTTTCTCTATGCGATAGGTGTGATGGTAATTTTCTTGCAGCTAAGTAGTTAGCAATGTCTGCATACCAAGGTGAGTGAGCAGATACTGCAAATAAATACTCATCGGGAAAAGAATCATCTACTGGAATATTTTCATTTGTTTTTAACCGAGAAAGGAAATCAACAACTACATTTTCTTTTCCTGGTCGATCTACAATTGTGATATCAAATTCTTGTAATAACAGTAACCATCTAGTGACTCGAGCATTTGTAACTGGTTTGTTCATCAAGTATTTAATGGCCAAGTGGTCAGTATGCAAAAAAGTAGTATAACCAGTAATGTAATGCCGAAATTTATTGATAGCATAAATAACTGCTAGGAATTCTTTCTCAGTAACTGTATAATTAAGTTCTGCGGGAGTCATGTTTTTACTAATAAAATAAATGGCATAGGGAAGATTGTTTTCTTCCTGTCCCAAGACAGCTCCAATGGAAGTGTCTGAGACATCAGAGGATATATGAAAGGGGAGTGCCCAATCAGGTCCTCTCAAAATGGGGGCTGTAGACAACTGATGTTTAAGTTCATCGAATGCTTTTTCACAATCATCAGTCCATTTTTCATTAGTAACACAAACAGAGGAGAAGCTATCTTAGAAAAGTTCTTGATAAATCTTCTATAATACCCGGCATGTCCTAAGAAACTTCTCACATCAGTTTGGGTTTTGGGGATAGGGAGGCTCAAAATTACCTGTATTTTAGCTGGATCGACTTGAATTCCTAAAAATGAAACGAAGTGACCCAATACAATACCTTCATTCATCATCATATGGCATTTTTCAGTACTTAAGGCAAGATGTGCTTCTATACATTGCTTAAGTACTTTTTCAAGGTTCTGTAGGGCATCCTCAAAGGTTGTGCCATAAGGAGTAAAGTCGTCCATGAATATTTCTAAGGAATCATTTATCATATCAGAAAAGATCCCTACCACCGCTCTTTGAAATGTTGCTGGGGAATTACATAGCCCAAATAGAAGAACCCTATAAGCAAAGGTCCCCCAAGGGCTAGTAAAAGTGGTTTTGTCCTGATCCCGGGGTGCAATCTTTATCTGATTATATCCGCTAAATCCATCCAAAAAGGAAAAGAATTTCTTACCTGCCAAGTTATCTAATACCTGATCAATGAATGATAAAGGGAAATGGTCTTTCTGGGTGGCCTTATTTAGGGCTCTATAGTCCACACATACTCGCCATTTCCCATTTTTCTTGGGTACAATTACTAGTGGAGAAACCCATTCACTATCAGATATGGGGTATATAAATCCCGCATTCAACAATTTTTGAAGTTTTTCTTTTACTATTTCCCTTAAATTGGGATTCATTCGTCGTTGGGGTTGACAAACTGGGCGGGATCCTTCTTTAATATAAATGCGATGAGTGCATAGTTCAGGAGAAATCCCCTTCATGTCTGTATAATCCCATGCGAATGCCTCTTTATTTTCTCGGAGTAGCTTCATTAACCGTTGTTTTTGATCATCTGTTAGATTAGGATTTATATTTAACATTTTACCTGGCTCGATTTCTACTGTTATACTTTTGGAGGGACTGCCAGCGAATGTCTGAGGTAAATTTTCAGTTTCAAGGTTGTGCTGGGATTCAGATTCCAAGATTGCAGTGAAGTGATTGTGTATTTCCGGACTGACCGAAGAAGGTTCAGAAATGAAGTTTCCGATTAATTCATATTCGGTTGAGTCTTTAAAAGTTAAAGCTTGTCCGACAGTTAAAATAGGTTGGGTTTCCTCATCCTCATAATCTAACCATACTGAATTGTCATTATTAATCATGGGTGTGGCATGAGGATAAAGAGTCAGCTGTTTGGTTTCCTGCCCATTAGATATTGTCATTGATCCAGACCTATAGCTGATGAAAGCATCTACTGTAGCCATCCAAGGTCTTCCTAGAATCAGTGGATGCCCCCCCAACTTTTTTTAGTTTGTAACACCACAAAGTCGGCTGGGCAATTCCAAGATTCTACGGAAATTACCATGTCTTCAATGACTCCTTCGGGTTTAACTGTAGAGCGGTCAGCCAGCTCTAGGATGGTTGGGGTTTCCCTAATTAAATGTTTCAACTGCAGTAATTGTGCTGTTTCGAGTGTCATAATGTTTATTGCAGCACCTAGATCTACTAGAACTTTAGAGACAAAGGTTTTACCGACCTGAAATGTTACTGTAGGGTGACCAGGGTCACCATATTTCACAGGGGGGTCTTTTTCTGTCATCAAAGCAGTCAGTTCTCCCATCACATGAACTATGAGGGGTTCCTTGGCTTTTCTTCCAGGCTTTCTAACACAAATATCCCTAACAGTTCTGGCATAGATAGGGACATCTCTTAGTGCTTGCAATAATGGGATTTTGACATATAAATTCTGCAGTTCTCCTAAAAGGTTAAAAGATGGTGGCTCAAACGTTTTAGTAAGAGTCAATCTTTCAGGGAAGGGTGGCTCTGCTGTTTGAACAATCCTGTTAGAAGATGATTCAAGAATTTCAGTATCTTTATTGGATGACTTTTCCTTTCTAGTTTCTTCTTTTTCAGAGTCAGTAATGTCATCTATGATGGGTTCAACTATCCTCCCGTAGCGTAAATGGATATCATTACATTGCATAGGGAGGGCAGGTTGACTTTGAATATCGATTACCTGCAAGGCTTTATTATTGTTTGGATTGGGATTAGGTTGCACAGGCAGTTGGGGTCTCATTGATTGGTTATTTTGCGGGGCATTAGATGGTAAGGAAAGAGATTTCTAGTGTTGAGGAAATGGAATCTGCTGGGCTGCCCAATTTGGATTCCATTGATTGAAATAAGGTTGTTGAAGAGTCCAAGGATTCCACATAGTAGGGTCAGTAAAAGGAGGATTTGGTTGCTGCATAGGAAATTGCATCAGATTAAAGGGTGGGTATTGCATTTGATTCATGGGTGGGAAATTTGTTTGAAAAGGAGACTAATTATTCCAATGACTAAATGATGTGTTAGAACTCATACCTTGTCTTTGTGGCCATTGCCTCCTCTGTGTCATCAGGTACACTACTTCAGCTTCTTCTTCAGTTGATTGCAGTGTTGCCTTTATTCCTGGCAAAGAGGGGCATTGCTGAGTTTCATGATCCTTTTCACAAATCGTACAAATTGGCACCTTATCCAATGGCCATTCCCACAGTGGGTGCTTTCCTCTGCATTTGGAGCAAAAGATAGCCAGGGCAGCTTCTGCTTCTGCCTGTTTCTTTTTAACCTGTAGAGCATCAATCTGTGAAGCAAAGGAGCTTAACATTTCAGTTTTAAATTCTTCAAGCAAATTACCTATTTCTGCTCGTGTTGCTCCTCCGCTTGCTGACTTCTGGACTCTTGAATATGTATTGTCCCTAGTTTTTGGTTTTCTTGCTGCTCCTCTGGAACACCGCACGCAAAGGTTGATAATCTCATCAAATGGTTCTTTGAAAATATCCCCTTTTCCGAGCATATTTAACATATCTAGGCAGTCATCTCGTACTCCTTTTAGTAGTATTGTCTTCAGAATATCCTTACTCATGGTTGGGTGATCTGATCGCTGCAGATTATATTGCAGTCTCTCTACAAAGTCCTCCAAATTCTCATCCTCTTTCTGAACCATTTTGAACAATTCTTCCTTCCTTTCTCTTGTTCAACAGTAGTCCTGATATTTTCTCAGAAAATTTTCTTTCATTTGATCCCATGTGGTGATTACATGAGCCCCTAGGCTCATAAACCATCTTAATGTGTTCCCTTTCAGTGTTTCTGGAAACAATTTTAACTTCTAAGCAGGAGTTACATAATCATAACTTCTACACAGTATATCAAATTCAAAGATGAACTCATCGGGATCTTCAGAGGATAACCCATGAAAATTAGGCAATGCCGCAGGTGGAATATTTTTCATAGGGACTGCTCCTCTTGGGAGGTCCCCAATAGGAAATTCCAGGGTGGAAAGTGAGTTTTCCCCTCTTCCTTCTGCTCTGTTATCCTCCATTATTCTTCTCCCTGAGTCACTGGCTCTGTCTTCAGTATCTTCTGATTCTTCAGGTTCCTCTACTGGTTCCTCAATGTGCTCTGGTGTTTCCAGCTTCTTTTCAGGCCCTAGTACTTCCTCTATCTGATGATCTGTTTGGGAGGAATACTGGATTTGAAGTCTTCGGGAACTCGTTCTCTGAGATGTCTCAGCTTTTGAAATGATCTCGTCAATGAAAGTCTTTCTTCCACCTCCTGTGCCCTTACCGCCTGTGAAGTTAGCTTTCTTGCGTCCTCTCATGCACCTGTTATTCTAAAGAAAAATCATTAATGCCTTAAAAAAATTTAGTCACCTTCCCCGGCAACGGCGCCAAAATGTTGGTCGCTTGAATTGTTATTGATTAACAGTCGAGTACCACTTTAATTTTTCAACCCAGGAAATTCCTTTTATTTCAAAGGTGACCTCGTCTGTATGCACTTTAATTTCAAAAGCATTAAATTTGTAGTACAACAAATCTAATTCCTATCAAACACTTACTCTGCGTTACAGCAGTCTTAAGCTATTGCAGAAATGAAATGAAATCGAATAAAGATAACAAATCTACGGAAAAATAATGGTTGTTTGTAACAGAGGACCAGGACCCTATCCTAAGAATAAGGACGCCCAGCACTCGCCTCCGTGACCAGTCGCCAATACACACCAAAATCCTATTCACCAGTGACACACTTCTCACAGCGCCAATCAATTAAAGGAACATCGTAGCAGCAAAAGGAAAATATCAGGAGCAAGGCTAAACAAATACAGAATTAACACACACTTAACAGAAAAGGAATGGGTGAATATTGTGAAGAAGGTGGGCCCTGTCCCTCTCACAAGATTCCCCTACACACAAATATTAAATCAAATTGCTCAGAACAAAACTTTATTCATCTGCCAAGAGTTCAGTTACAACAAAGGTTCCGACCTTCAGCACTACAATAATTCGATATCACATGCCCGTCTCTCAACTGTAGATGTCTCCTCTTTATAGAGGAGACATCTATTACAATAGATTGTCCTACAGTTTAATTCTTCTGTACAAAAATAGGAAATTGATTCCTGTTACAACAATATATATTTTTATCATCCTTGGTTAATCGGTTCTTTCCGCTGTTTGCAAAACGGATGGTCTTCGTCTATTTCCTCGGATTCCTCATGCTATCCTTGGTTATTTTGCTGTTTTTGCTGATTCAGTACATCTTAACCGTCCCTTAAAATACTTCGTGCTGTTCCTGGTGTTCCCGCGACTGTGGTTGGATTGACTTGATCATGCTTTATGATCATCGGCCGAGTGTAGTTTTGCCAGCTTCGAACAGTTGCTGTTGCAAATTAAGACATTTCCTGCTTTAGTTAGTTGCTGCTTCTGGTGTTGCAGCAACTGCACAGTTGTTGTTCCTGGTGTTGCAGCAACTGTGAATCATGATTCTGTGGACTTTGAACAATTCCAATCAATTGTCAGCGACTTAGCTAATTTCCAAAGATTAATTGTAAAGATAACATGAATATGTGTTGAATAATTAATCATATAGCAAATGAGGAGAGTTACTTCATACCTTGGGATGATGAGGTCAAAAATGATATCAAGGGTTTCAATTCATAAGTTAAAAGAGTAATATCATAACAAAATGTAGCGTCAAAAGTAGACAATTCAGAGTCCTAACAACGTACACACGCAAATCTATTTTATGGAAGTCACGTATATATACTAGGGATTAAAATTGTTGTTAGATGATGACAATTGATGAGTTCTATTGTATTTGTTGTTGTCTGCCTTAAGAAGCATGGTCTATATCTGGTAGTGTTTATTAGATTGATTAGGTTATGGCTTGGTGTATTGATCAATGATGATATTGCATTATGATTGTCTATTCAGTGAGTCAATATTGATATATCTATGATTAGTTTCTATTGTGACTCAGTATTTTAGTGATTCAGTGATTTAGTTTGACAATGTCTCAGTAGTCAACGATTTGAGCTTTGTACGTAGATGTTATGTAGAGTAAACGTGTATATACGTTGGTTTTCGTAATCACATTCATGTATATATTCTGAGTTAAATCGTATCAGGTTTTGCAGTGTTGTTAGATGATGACAGTTGATGATTCTTGTTATATTTGTTGTTGTCTGTCAATGATGTCTTGATCTGGATGGTTTATATCACCTATGGTTTAGTTGTGAATTGGTTTGATCTAGTTGTAGTGATTGATTCAATATTCATTGGGATGACGTTACAGTGATTCAGTTGGTTCAGTGATTGTATTTCAGATTCAATATTCATTTTTGTATTGAGAAAAATGTTGGGTGTGGGTCCAGTTTGAAAATATGATGAAAGGTGTCCTACAAGTTGTTGTTTGAAATAGGTGGATCGAATCTGAAATATTATGAAACATGGTCCATGAAGGGTGTTGAGGGTTGGATCCTTCATTGAGGAAGTCAAAGCTTCCTTGTGGTAGCTGGTAAATTTGTTTAGGGGGTAGGAGCTCCCTTCCTATAGGAGTCGGTAAATGAGATCAGGGGGTTGTAGATCCCTTCTAGTTGGTGTTGGAGAAAAAGTGGAGGTTATAGCCTCCTATAGGTAGGTGCATGCGTACTAGTAAGAGTTTGAACCAGTACAAGGTGTAATAAAGTTTTTATTTATAATAAAAGAAGAAGATAGAGACGACTGTAGCAGTGGTTTTCTCTCGCATTTGGTTTCCACCTAAAATCTTGATGTTCTATGTATGTTGCTTATGTGTTGTGATTTATGTGTTATTTATTGCATACTGGATTATTAATAAATCAATATTTCAATGGTTAAAGTTAACTCACTGATGGGATTCATGATAAACTAAGTAAATTGGGTGTATGCTATTTTCCTTCACTAAGTCATGTACACACGTTGGTTGCATAAAGAACAATAGTGTACATAATTCAGAATATGAAATGAAAAGTTAAAGTGCATTAAAAATATTTCTTCACACACCCCCAGTAAATTTCCTAATAGCATGTGCAATGTTTGGCCTGGTATAGACTATTGCATACATAAACTACCAACTGCACTCATTTATGGAACACAGGACATGTCCTCTTACTCATCAACCTCTTCATGTGTCTTGGGACATTGTTCTACGATAAATTTACACCTACAGGAATAGGAACCTTCATTTTTTTACTATATTACATTTTAAACCTCTAAAATATTGTCTCAAAATACTTCCTTCGGTTTAACCATAGCTTCCTCTTTGCCTGATCTCATTTAATTTCCATACCCAAAATTAGTTTTGTAGCACCAAGATATTTCATGTCAAATTTAGAGGAAAATTAGGTCTTCACACCCTAGATAATTTCTCTGTCATTTCCGATCAGTAGCATATCATCTGTTGGAATTTTGGATAATGTGTTGACCTCGATGGAAACCTACTTGAAAAATATGTCTTTGATGTCAACTTGGTTATAATATGATGATTATGGAACTATTGTAGATGGCATGTTTCATGGTATAGATATTACAGAGGATATGAAAGAGAATTGTAAATTTAGTTATAGAATGACTAAAAATTGTGAAGGTTGAAAAGTATATGCGAGCCCTGTGAAGAAGAGTCATGTACATATGCATGTTCTATGAACAAGAGTTGTGTACATAATCTGAACGATGTAAAACAAAAAAACTAGGAGCTATTACCATGGTAATTCCCCATTGTATCATGATGACAAATTTTATTTGATCATGTCAAATGAATACCAACAACATTACCAAGGGATTTACCTGTGGTATTAGCAAGAGAAAAATCTATATAAGGGGAAGGAGATCAAAGAGCTATGTTTGAATTTGAAATATTATTCATGTGTGATCTGATCTAGAATAGGTGTGTGGCATGGAGCAAGGAGAAGACTCATATCTAAAATATCTGAAGATATATTGAATATATGCTTGATTTATTTGTTTGTTTAAGTGGGTAACAATGCAAGATTTGTCATTATGGTGGAACTGTGATATGAACATATATTTGTTGAGATTTGTAGCTTTTGAAAGTGTGTGCACAAATATCTGGGTTTGACATGTGTTATGATTTGCACCAAAGATTTGATTTAGTAATTTAAGATATATACATAGGCTTTTGGATATTCGCGTACATAGGTGGATATTATTCGTACTAGTCACGCAAACTGTTGGCTTGAGGGGGCATGACCCAGGTTCAACGTTAATTAGCCAAACAAATCCCTACACTACTAGCCCTTTCGGCATCAGCCCGCGAAGTGCGGACTAAAGTCTCACCCGAAGCAGTATTGGGGGATGTTGGAACAAAGTTTCTGCACCCTGAGATGGTTTTGATGTCGTTTGATTTCCTCTATCCCTGCCTTCGCGCAGGTTGCTTCGCTCTAGGGATTGCAAGACGAGCCCTCTATTCTATCCTTCAATACCTCCGTGAAAGGGTACGATCGACCTTCGCGTAGCCCTAGCCTGCTGCTCAGGTACTTTCGTGCTGCTATGGCAGTGTGCCATGCAAATTCCCCAATTAATCTAAGTGACTTGCTTATCTTATCGAACAATTATAGCTAACACCGCGTAAACAGATATTCATAATTGTGTTCATTTATTCAATGTAATTGTATTCATTCACGCATCACATAAGCATAATAAAGGAAATTAATTTATAACATATCAAGATGCATCAACATAACAAAGACACAGAAATTGAAGAATATGTCTCTTTATTAATATCTTCCAAGTGTTTACAAACTATGTCCACCCTGCGCACACAGCTGCAGGGGTCTGCGCACTCAGCTGCGGACTTCTATCCTAGGCCTCTACGCACTCAGCTGCAAAGCCTCTACCTACGCTACAACCCAAGACATAGACTTCTTACTTCAGAGCTATGACTCTCTTACCTTCTTCACTATGTGTCTCTAAAACTAGTTAGAACTTAGCTCTTTTTATACAATCCCATGGTCTGCAAACCATGGGTAGATCTCTTACAGCCAGCTTTACTTTACAAAACTAAGGGCGGACTAACCTTTTTGACACATGACACCTTTGTGCTCTGCGACCACAAAATGCAGAGTCTTTACAATTTTATTACAAAATTTGACTCAAACATGGGCTTTTAGCCCCAAAAATGCCCTTGTGGGATCCCGCTCCCAACAGGCCCCCAACACAAACATCCTGACTCACTCTCGAGTCACTCGGTAGGTGCGGAGATCTTTGTGTGAAGCTCGTCGAGCTTGACCCGTATGACCACTACCTCGATCATGCACTGAGGTTTTTCCGACTTCGCTTCTTCCACTGTCTGCTCGGTCATTGCTCATGCACTGTCAACCTAAATTTTTTGTTGTGTTGCTTGAAGAGTCGCAAGCTTGCCTTCAATATTTCCTCTGACTACATAAGCTTCCTCCATCTAAGGCTTTAGTCGCGCCTTCAGCACTGCTTCCTTGTGCAGTGCTACGTCCACATATTCCTTCAGCTTCTTCGCCTCCCGCAGCTTGGCTAGTCTCTGTGTTAACGCGACAGTTCACATTGTGCCCTTAACCTCATCTTAGCATTGTTGTAGCTTGCACGCTTCTGTCTCTAGCCTTTGTATATTTGGGTCCTCCTGCAAGCTTGTCAGGACCTCAAATTATCTCTCAAACAACTGCATGCAGTCTGCTACTGCACTCTCCACCATCGTTATTGCCTCTGTGATAGTAGTCGCCCACTTTTCCTTTACTTTTGGCAGTGTGGAAGGCTAGGCCCTCAACTGTAGCTCGGTAATTTTCAGGTTCAGCTCCAACTGAACCTTGCACCATCTCAATCTGAGTGTCACGCACCCATGTGGCCAACTTGCGGATGCGTACCTCGATTGGCTCCTCCTCCAGAATGGCCAACTCTGGGACCATTTAGCACGCCTCCTCAACGAACGTCATAATCCTCTTGCTCTAATTGGTCACCTCAGTCTCAGCTGCGATGGAAACATTTCTCTGTAGGACCATCTGATCATTGTTGATCTGCTATTCACTGATACCTGGAGGGCGCGGTGCTCACATCCCCTCAGCTCTACAATTAGTCCATCATGTAAGGGGTGGAGTGCTTCACGCCGAAGCACTGTTAGGCTTAGCCCAACTCCCTTCAAGCCCTTGACAATGGGTCTGTTAGCCTCATTTTCTGTGGTCAGTGCTCCATCTGGAAGCACTATCATACTGGAAGCCTTCGTGCACAGCATATCAGTAGCCTCTGAAGTGTCGATAGCCAAGCTGGTAGACACCATACCAGCCTATGACACGCGGGACTACAACTCCTACAACCCGATCTGGATAGCCCCCAGGATGATCTATTGTTGTTGTTCAAATTTTTGTAGGGCCTCCGTAGTGACATCCCTGACTGTGTCATCGATATCATGTAAATCACCCTTTGTCAATGTGATAGGGTCCAGCGAGGTCTTGGTCGCCTTTGACTTCTTCCTGGACCCTCCCTTCTCCAGCTCTCTTGGGCGCTTAATGCGGGCAAACGTCTCCTAAGGGTCCGCGTCGTGATGTTTTGTTTCTTCCTCTTCTGTCTCAGGTGAAGGCTACCTCGCGCCTTTATCAGAGCCACTCTCTATTCCACCGATCTTCTTTCCTACCTGCTCCGCTTGGGCCTTATTAGTGACATATTTTTTCCTCTTCTCGACCAGTTGTGCCATCTTCAACTTGGCCTCCTCCTTCTTCTTCTACGCAATAGACTTTCTCCCGCTGACTGCCAAGTCCATGGTAGTGTGCCACTCCGTCGGCCATTGATCAAGCACCACATTAATGGCATCATTTGTGGCTAGATACAGCAAGTCGGACCACTTTTCCGTAGGGTCCTTCCATGCCCTGATGGATATTCGATGGAAATCGGCTTTAAACTCGGCATAGCCCTGGAGGTTGGCATACGCCGTGGGCGAAAATCATGGCTTGTGATTGATGGCCATCCTGATGTTTATCTCCATCAAGATCCAAAATATCTTGCTATACTGAACTCGCTACCCATCCTTGGTCTCCCATAGCAAAGCGTACTTCGTTGCTTCAAGGAGGTCTAGCGTGACTAAAGGGAACTGGTAGTCCTCTGGTAGCTCCCATGCTACCAGCACAATTGACAGCAAGAGCCACGCGTAGTGGACCATCTTGCTGAGCTCTTTTGCTTCGCGGCAGTTCGCTAGGAACTCTCCACGAAGGTATTCCGACCAGTTAAATTGGACTCCTTCAACGCACTACTATGCGAGCGCGACAACAGGCACCGACATGTCATCAGCATGACACTTCCTCATTACCTTCCCAATGAGGATCTGTGTGGCTACCTTCATAATGGGGTCACAAATGTTGGATATAGTGTACCGTCGTGGCTTCTTTACCAACTTAAATTTCTCCTTCATTGATTCTATGAGAGTTTGCTATCCACCTTTTCCACCAAAGATCATGGTTGGATTCTCACCTGTATAAAGCAGGCACGTTATTCGGTGAATCAACCTATCTGTGATGGGTATCGGCTCCTCCAGCCAAAGACACCCATCATGCACCAAGCACAATAGCTGCTTGATGACCAAAACTGTCACTGGGGTGCGGTTATAGTGTGGCACCCAGAGCAAGTTGAACAACGCTGCCTTTTCTAACCCCTTGAGCCACCTTCGCGACTCCAAGGTGGTCATTCACGTATTCATATCTATAATGCAGCGCATCAGCTGCTTGGTCGCTAGGTGTGGGAACTTCTCGTGGTCCGCCAAGTCCTAATCTTCAAGCTTTAGTAGCGGCAATCATGACAAGCATGGACCGTCGAAAATAATTTCATCTAATAGCAGAGGGGTTTGCAGGGGAGTCGTACTCTCATCAATTTCCTTTGGGACCTTGGACTTAGGCTTGCGCAGAGGGACATACTCCGGAAACCGCATAATAGGGTCCGCACCTTGGGCTTCAACCTCCTCCAATTCCGTTCCCACATCCTCATCATCCATCAGGATGTCTTCAATATCTTCCTCCTCTAGTTCTAGATTTACAGCCTTGCCTTTCTCCTATGCAGTGGGCTTTGGTGGGTTTCTCCTTGGCGATGCACACATCAATATGGTAGGTTGCTTACCCTTCTTTTCCTTCACAGTCTCCTTAGTTGGGGTTGGCTTCAGTCTCGGTATTCTCGTTGATTTAGGGACCTTTGCTAGTACTTCAGCCACTTCTACAGCAGCTACTTCTACCTCTCTTTACATTTCTTGTGCCAGCTCTTCTACTACTTGTTGGGTATTTATAATTTCTGCGGGTGCTAAAATAACACTTTCTAACAGTTCTCGTGACGTCTCTAGAAATTTCACAAATGCAGGAGTCTCTTTGAAAGTCTCGAAGAACTCTTAGTCCATAGGTGTCTGAGAGCTCAACAACTCAATACCCAAAATGGCAAGTGTTTCTTGTTGGATAGCCACTTGCAATTTATAGGGCATTTTGAATCCAAATCCGACCATTCTCCCTAAATTTGGTTCATTAATGTAGATTGGCAGTAGATTTTCAAGGATCTAAGCCATAAATTTTGTCTTAAACGTTCGCCGTCCACTCCATTTGGCCTCACTTTTGTCGTCAAATCATGAACAGTGACTTTAAAGGTCACTTTCGGACCGACCTGCGTCATTTCTCCCTGGGTAACGCAGCTCTCTCCGCACTGTCGCGGACCCTGTGACACTTTCTTGCTTTGCACCATCCTCTAATCACGTAGATCCCCAACCTTGGTAGTGTATTTTATAGTCTCGCACCTCCTTTCATCTTCTTGGAGTGCTAAGACTGTGCTACCTTCATCTAGTCACATGGACGAACCGTTGGTGTATGGCTTCAAGCAACCTCCATTCACCTTTCCAGGGAAGGGTTCTCCATTCAATTTGACCAGCTGTACCGCTCCTCCATCGGTAATTTCCTTCATGACATAGGGCCCCAACCAGTGCATCCTGAATTTCCCTGGAAATTTATCAAACTTACTATCACATAGAAAAACCAGGTCATTTACCTTAAATGTGTGCAACTTAATGTGTTGGTCATGCCATGACTTTTCGCGTTGCTTTTGGACTTGTTGGTGAAATCTAGCTAAAAATATCTCTTCCTCGAGCTCATCCATCTGTGCGGGCCTCTCTTCTAGGGATCCGCGATCCATCATACCTATAATTGCTGCTATGCGCAAAATAGGCACAATATATTCCATAGGCATTACTGCTTCAACACCATAGACCAACCTAAAGGGGGTTTGTCCAGTCAACTTCTTGCATGTCATTCGATAAGCCCATAGTACTACAGGTATGCGTAGGTCCCAATCACTTCGCTGAGCATTGAAAACCTTGGTCAACACGTTTTCAAGCACCTTATTGAATTCTTCCATTGTCCTGTTAGCCTGCAGGTGATAAGGTTTGCTCTTCTGGTGGTATACCTGAAATTCTTCCGTCAACGCATTGATCGTCTCATTCAGGAAGTGTATACCGCGATCACTCATCAAGATCTTCAGACATACAAATAGCGTCAATACATGCTCAAAGAGGAACTTGGCAGTGGTTGCACCTACGGAATCCTTCACAGGCACTGCCTCTGCCCAACGAGTCAAATACTTCGTCGCAGTGATAATGTACCTTGCTTCCGTCTTTCCTTGGGGATTAATGGGTCCCACAAAATCTATTGCCCACTTCTCAAAGGGTTGCAATTTCATCTGTGGATTCAAAGTCATCTCATATCTCCGCAATGGCCTACCAGTCCTTTGACACACATCACATGCCTTGTAATACGCTTTTGAGTCTTCATGGAGGGTTGGCCACCATAGCCCTACCCATAGAATCTTCTACGCGATTTCTCTTCCTTCATAATTTCCTCCCTCGGCACCCCCATGAGTGTCTATGAGGATGTTGCTTCTTTCAAACTCAGGTACATACCATCGCAATATCTCATGAGACCCCATTTTGTACAGATGCCTAGCAATGACAGAGAAATCTGTTGCGCGCACTACTAATTCCTTCTTATGTCGAATAGTGTATCCTTCTGGTGTAGTACCTGTCGTTAGGAAATGTGTTATATCCTAAAAATTACCATCCATGACACGCACTGCAAATAGCTACGCATTAGGCAATCCTTCTTCCAACTTAGTAGGTTCCTCCCCCATTTCAATGCTCAACAAATGGTCTCGTCCCGCATTCAGTCATCCAAGCTTCACAATAACTTCAAAATCATACTCCTGGAACAATAAGAGCCACCTACAGATTCTCCCCTCCCCCCCCCCAACACAGGGTCATTGACTAGGTACTTCAGCGTGGAGTGATCCGTATACATCTTAAAGTGACCTCCCAGCAAGTAGTACCTAAACTTCTGGAGCGCATACACCATAGCTAGCCCTTCATGCTCAGTGGTGGAATAGTTCTTCTCTGCTTTGGATACTCTTCGGCTTGCAAATGCAATACGATGGTCCAATCCTTCTCCGCCAGCCATGTCAGTACTTCTCCCAGCGCTATACATGACACGTCGACATGTACATGAAACTCCTTCTTCCAATTCGGGAAGACTAGAATCAGCATGGTGACCATCTTTTCTTTCAATATATCCAAGCTCTTCTTACAGTCATCGTTCCAGTAGAATGTGACATCCTTCTTCAACAATTTCTCCATAGCTGTGGTGATCTGGGCATAACCTTTGATAAACTTTCTATAATATCCCATATGTCCTAGGGTAGCGCACAGCTACTTCACACTCCTCGGTGCTTCCAAGTTCAATATCACCGCTATCTTTGCGGGATCTACCATTAGTCCTTGTCTGCAAACCACATGCCCCATCAGGTTCCCAAAAGGAACACAAAACAGACACTTCTTGAGATTGAGCACGATTTGGTATCTTCGACAGGTATCCAGTATCAGGCACAAGCTTGCTACATGGCGTTTAACTAGCCCAAACATAGTCCAGTCATCAAAATATACCTCGAGGAACTTATGAATAAATTCCTTGAACGCAACAACAACTACATGCGAGAAGATCGTAGGTGCATTCTTCAATCCAAATGGCATTACAGTGTACTGAAAACAACCCCACTCAGTCGCGAAGGTTGTCTTGCTCCTATCCTCCGGTGCAATTTTGATCTGGTGGTACCTAGAGAACCCATTAGTGAAGGAATATGCTTCCTGGCCACCTACATTGTCCAACACTTCATCAGTGAATGAAGTAGGGAAAGGATCATGTACACAAGCGTCATTCAGCTTTCTAAGATCCACGCATATCTTTATTTCATCCTTCTGCTTCTTTTCCTGTACCACCATGGGGCTTACCTAGTCAGATTCTTCCATGGGCTCAATGATGCCTGCCATGAGCATCTTGTCTAGCGCTAAGCGAACCTTCTCCTTATACTTTGGATTGAGACAATAAGGTCTTTGCTTAACCGGCTTCACATCAGGTTTCAATGTAATCTTCATCATACCTAGGTCACAGGGCTTCACTTAATGAACCTCTGACATATCGCGTGTTCGTGGCATACTAAACAATACCCCTAATTTTACTACATATTGGAAAATACTTCTAAAAATCACATTATTTAACCCCCTACCAATATGAACCCAATACACCTTGCCAATTAAAAAAACCCTACTTTCAATAGATATTGTAGATATCCATTTTTTTATTAACATTTTTTATACCCCTTTATATTTTTTCATTAACTTTCGACTTCATTTTTTATACCTATCAATATAAAAACCCTTTACCCCTATATATCCCCCAGTATCTTACGTCATTTTTTCCTCAATATATATCCCCCAATATGAACCCACATGGTATGGTACTGCTCGCTTAGTGAAGCCCCCGTGACATGACCTAGGTCCCTGATTATCCCCTTCAGATCCGTAAACTTCGTAGGGAATCATTCCTGGTATTCGCAGAGCAATTCAACAACCTTATCCATCGTCACATCGTCTCAGTAGTCTCCAATATTCGCGAATTTGGGTTCTGCCTCCATACCAATGTTTACTTGTTTCGTTTTCAATCGCGTGGTTATATCAGGGTTCTCAACCTATGGTCCTTTAACCTTGCAATGACCTTCTATTTACGGAATGTTAATCTTCTATGGATCCTCATCTTCTTCTTCAGCAGTCACATTATATCTTTCCAGTGCATGACTTAGCTGAGTAGCCCACTCAGGTTGAGTCAAGTCCAAAGGATCCTGTTGTATCCAAAAGATGGATGCTTTCACTTCTTGTAGTGCCTCATCAATGCAGTCAAACCTGTCTTCAAAGTTGAATGTCATTACAAAGCCCTCATGCAGAATATCCCATACACCTGTACCATGGTGGAGCTCTGTTTCTATGTACCAATTCATCAGGACAACATCCAGGGTGTGACAGAACAAGTGCACCCATTCAGGTTGGGGCTTTTCTCCATAAGCCTGGGTCCATTTGGCCAAATGCGCGCGCGGATCATCCTGCCCTTCATACTTGTCTGTCATTTTCATCTTAGGCTTCCCAAATCATGTTCTCATCATCCTCCTACATTTGCGCCAATCATCAAAGCTTCCCTTATGCATACCTCACTATCTTGCAGGCGTAGCGTGTAGTGCCCAGTCCAACGCCTGGAAGCACTACTTTTCTAGTACCTCCCTTTCAAATGCATCCAAAAAGATATCTACCTCATTCAAACCATCATAAGTAGGTAGATTTCTTACCTCTGAGGACACACATCACAGCAATCAAGTCATCATGTTGTAGCTCAGCGTAGTTATTTCATGTAACCAATTCTGCCAACATTCTAACTCTTCATTGGAGTCTGAAGTGCAGGAACTCTCGTGATCCCAGGTAAGTCGTCCATCCTCAGTGGGATTCACCCAATCTTGGTCTCACGCTGTTATCTTATAGATACAATCCAAATCGTCATCACTCTCATAATCGCAAACTGGTTCGTATAGCGCGATCCCTCAGCAGGATCTAGGGGTACTATTGCGCATAGCGATTTCTTCTCAAATATCATCTTCCGCTTCTTTAGGTTGATTACCCCGTTCATATAAGTAGCCCAGTCAATTCCCATGAGTGCAGGATATTGTTTGTTGTCATCCACTATCTCTATTACTTCAAAATCAGCCAGCGTGCTCGCATCTTCAATATCCACAATCACCCCCTGCAGCCGCCCCATAGGGATGATCTTCTGCTGATTGGCCATCCTTAGCTGAATCAAATACCATTGTAGCGTAGGTCTCCCCATCTGTTCCCAAGTCTGCTTTGGTAGGACATTCGCATCTGACCCCAGGTCCAAAATAACCTGATCCATTTCATACTCTCTTATCTGCGCGGTCAGTCTCATCTCCTGTCCCGTTCTTGTTTTATGCTTGCCAATATTTTGTACTACGCGCGGCTCACCTAGTGTGGTTCCAGAGCATCTATTGAAGAGCTCTTGTAAACCTTTCATAGCCTCACTATCATGCAGTAACTTCATACAGGTCTCCACGAAAGTTGTGAGCATAGAGGGGTCCATCTCTTGATTAGGCTTATCCTTGCTTCCTGAGGTGGAGGCCTTAGTGAAGCTCTTCTTAGCTTCCATTAAGGTTTCACATGTTTGTTCCAAATTGAACTCAGTCTCCTTCGCCAGATTTTTGCAGACCCATGTATTGTCTTCTGGTTGTTTCCCCTTGTCATCTCATGTTGCGATTCCACTCCTGAGCACTATATTTACATTTGGATCCTCTTCGCGTGGCTCAGACCTCATCATCTGTAGGATCTGAGTCGGTGGAGGTGGTAGCGCCCCTTTGTCTCGTATCCTAGCTATCAATGTAGGACAATCTTTCATTTCATGATCAAACAGCGTGCAATACTTTCACGATGGACGCGTTGGGTTAGAGAAATAGCGGGCATAGTGTCCTTGTCCTCCGCAACTGTAGCAAATCAACTTCCCTTGACCTCTGTCAGGTCCTCCTTCGCCTCAGCCTCGTCCTCGCCCCTAACATCCTGTACATGCCATCCTTGCAATATGGTCAGGGGGCTGCGTTTCTGCTTGAACCCTATAGGCAAGAGTTCTATCCATCATCAACTCATAACTCCTACAATTACGCTCATCATGCCCTACCGACCTACAAAAGTTGCAGAATAGTTGTTGTGGTGTATGTACAAACTTCTGCAGCAAATGACAGTTATATGTGGCATGTTTTCCTACTACCTGACATATAGCGCACCACAATGCAGGCCCCACGCTAGGTCCTGCTTGAGCTTTTTCCCTTAAAGGCATCGGCCCTCCTCCTACAACATAGTTCGCAAAGACCGAGCAATGGTCCTTGTCATGCCCCTGACTCTTGCATTTCAAGCACCATACCTCCTCATACACTTCTGTTCGAACCGTCCTATCCTGCTTCAGACTTTGCATCTCAAGGCATAGATTCTTCAACTGCGCATGGATCTTTTGAACCGCCAGGTTTGGATCTTGCATCAGTGTTTCATGCAGCCTCATAGAAATTTCCAAGGCCTCCACTTGAGTTGTTATATTTTGTTGTGAAAACACAACCCTTAAGTGTGGCAGTAGCGAAGCCACAAACCACTCGTGATGTTGGTCATCTGTCAAATTCATGTTGGCTTCATGGATCGTACATTTCAACCTCTAATCTAGTTCCCATGGTGTCTCGCCTGGTTGCATCGTGATTTCTTTGAATCCCACAATCGACTACACCTCAGATTTGGGCCAACTAAACTCTCTATTCAGTGTTGTCTGGATGTCTGCCACTCCAGCATTCGGGTTATCATTAGAGTACTTGATATACCAGGTTAGCATGTGATCTTGTAGATCACTAACCAGTGTCACCTTCTTTATATGATCATCTGTAACACCTTGAGATTCCCATATAGCTTTCACAACGAACCAAAATTGGTCTGGGTCCTCATTTCCCAAGCCTTTGAACAAAGGCAGCTTCACTAAATTTTCCATACTGAACTGCAGTGGAGGTGGAGGTGGTACGGGTGAAGTTGGAGGCGATGGCGGTGAAGTTGGAGGTGGTGTGGGCAGAGGTAGTATTCTCGGGAGTCCTTGTTGTATTAACTTAATAGCACTTCATGGAGAAACCTTCGTTATCCCTTCCTCGTCACCTCGTGGAGGTGAAATCGATGGACTATATTCAGGACCCTTTTTCCCTTTGTTCCTGTAAGTTTTTCCACTTCGCGTAGTCCCAAACATTAAGGTAGTTGCATAACCCATTTTTCGCACAATAGCATTTTAATCTAGTTATTCAAATATTTCACGTACTTAACTCGCGGTCCTTTGAAAAAGCGTCGCTCTGCTTCATTGTATTTGAATAAGGTGTCAACCATGAATTCAGTCACAGATGCTCCTATGACGTGATTGAGCCAATGATTGACAGCACGGGTGATCTTGTCCTCAGATGCTTCCAATTTTTGTACTAGCTCCGGGTTCCAAACAATAGGACTGTCAAGTTTCCACCTTCCTTGGTTATCTGCTAGCTTCATGATCCACTTGTATATATCAACTAGGAATAAGAATAAAATGATCTCGTGGATCTCTATATACAAGTATCTATCCAAACATTGTTCCTTTGTCAGTTGTGGGTTTTTGTTCTCCTGTGCTACAAATATGTGGATCTTCCTATCCAACCAATCTCTTATCTCCTTCTTAGTTGGATTCCAGTGATACGAAATCACACATATCTTATGCAGATTCTGGTCCCGGCAACAGAACCATTTGTTGGCTTGAGGGGGCCTAACCCAGGTTCAGCGTTAATTAGCCAAAAAAATCGCTACACTACTGGCCCTTTCGACATCAACCCGTAGAGCGCGGACCGAAGTCTCACCCAAAGCAGTATGGGGGATGCTGGAACCAAGTTTTTGCACCCTGAGATGGTTGTGATGTCATTTGATTCCTCTATCCCTGCCTTCGCGCAGGTTGCTTTGCTGTAGGGCTTGCAAGATAAGCCCTCTATTCCGTCCTTCAATACCTCCGCGAAAGGGTACGATCAATCTTCACGCAGCCCTAGCCTGCTGCTTAGGTACTTTCGCGCTGCTATGGTAGCGTGCCGTGCAAATTCCCCAATTAATCTAAATGACTTTCTTATCTTATCGAACAATTATAGTTAACACCGTGTAAACAGATATTTGTAATTGTGTTCAGTTATTCAATGTAATTGTATTCATTCGTGCATCACATAAGCATAATAAAGGAAATTCATTTATAACATATCAAGATGCATCAACATAACAAAGACACAAAAATTGCAAAATATCTCTCTTTATTAATATCTTCCAAGTGTTTACAAACTATGTCCACCCTGTGCACACAGTTGCAGGGGTCCGCGCACTCAGCTGCAGACTTCTATCCTAGGCCTCTACGCACTCAGTTGCAAAGCCTCTACCTACGCTATGACCCAAGACTTAGACTTCTTACTTCAGAGCTACAACTCTCTTACCTTCTTCATTGTGTCTCTCTAAAACTACTTATAGCTTAGCTCTTTTTATACAATCCCATGGTCCGCAGACCATGGGTAGATCTCTTACAGCCGACTTTACTTTACAAAACTAAGGGCGGACTACCCTTTTTGACACATGACACCTTCACACTCCGCAGCCACAAAATGCGGAGTCTTTACAATTTTATTACAAAATTTGACTCAAACATGGGCTTTTAGCCCCAAAATTTCCCTTGGGGGATCCCGCTCCCAACACATACATTCTAAGATAATCTGTTTTGGTATTCATTATATTGAAATATCTACGTGGGCTTTATGCATGGAAATTTCATGTATACACATTTGATTAATTAAAGTCGCGTATGTGTTCTAGCTTTTGTAAATTCTTCTTGGTGATGACAGTTTATGAAGTTTGTATTATCTTTTGTTGTCTATCAATGACATCTTGATAAGAATGATTTGTATTTGACAGTGGATTGGATTGATTTGATTGCGGCTTGGTTTATTAATCCGTAATGATGTTGCATAATTGTGATTGGGTATTTAATGATTCAGTATTGGTATATCTATGATTAGTTGTTGTTGTGACTCAGTATTTTAGGAAGCACATATATAAACGAATATTCTTTATAACATTCGCATACATATTCTAAGGTAAATTTGATCAAGGTTTGTAATGATTGTGGATTAGTTAAGTATTGATGACAGTGTGATTGGTTGATTAATAATAGTGATTGGTTGATTGGTATATTGGTATTGAGTATAATGTTGGGTGTGGGTCTAGTTTGAAAATATGATGAAAGGTGGCATGCATGTTTCAAGGTGGATCCAATATGAAATATTATGAAACATGGTCCACGAGGTGTTGAGGGTTGTAGCCTTTAGTGAGGCGTTAGGAGCTCCCTTCCTGTAGGAGTTGGTAAACGAGATTAAGGGGTTGTAGCTCCCTTCTAGTGGGTGTTGGAGAATGAGTGCAGATTCTAGCCTCCTCGAGGTAGGAACTTGCATTTTGGTAAGAGTCTGCACCAATAAAAAATAAAATATATAAGAAGATTTCTTTATAAATAAGAATAAGAATATAGAAACGACATCAAAAGTGGTTTTCTCCCACATTAGGTTTCCACATAAAATCCTAGTGTCCATATGTGTTGATGTGTTTCTTATGAGTTGATGATTTATCTACTCTTTACTACTCATGGTCACTGCATAATCAATGACTAAATAAATAATGATGCAATGGTTAAATCACTAATGGAAATTATGAAAAAATAGTAATTTGGATATATGCGATCTTAATTCACTAAAGGTGCATACACACGCAGTTTGTGTAAATAATAAACAATGTATAGAATTATGAAATTGAAATTTAACATTAAAGTGAAATTAAAAATATTGATTCACTCCCCCCTCCCTTTCTAAATATTTTCCTAAAAATCCACATCCAAGACCAAATAAATAACATGGTCAACAACTAATTTATAGTACACATAGTGATATATTTTTCTCCTTGTGAAGCCAATGTTGTCTTCACATCCATTTGTTCTACTTCAAAATAAAAATGACCAACAATATATAAAAGTAATTTAATAGAAGCTAAATTGGCAACATGAAAAAAAAATCACCAAAATCAATACCCAACACCTAGGAATAACCTTTTTCTACTATTTGAGATTTTTTTTTCTCCACTTTGCCTTCTGCATTCATCTTCTTCTTAAACACCCATTTTTTACCAATGGATCTTCTTCCAGCTGGAAACTCTACCAGATCCCAAGCCTCATTCTTGTCCAAGGATGTCATTTCTTCAACCATGGCATTCTTCTAGAGTTTTCCATCCTCTAAATCCATTGCTTCTCTGATAGTTCTAGGATCATCATCAAGAACAAATAAAGAAAAATTTGAATGGAAATCAAATTTAGCATACCTCTCTCGCTTCCTTCTTTCCCAAATTGATATCCTCAAAACCAGAGTGTGTGGCTCTTCTTCTTCTGATGATTCATGATCTTCTATGGAGTCTGAATCTTCATCCTTCAGATCAAACTCTATCTTCTCTGGTTCCTTTTCCTATGGTAGGACTTCCTGTCCCATGACATCCATCACTTCTATAAATACCCCATATCGATTGTACACAACCTTCTTCTTTTTTAGTTCCAAAACTTTTAACCTTTTAAACCATGTTTATACCCAATAAAAATGTACTTTTCATATTTACTATCCAGCTTAGTTCTTTTCTCCTTTGGAACATGTACATATGCATCATAGTTAAATACTTTGAGATGTGTGAGAGAGGGTTTCTTACCAGTGCATACCTCACGTAAAGTCTTTTCCTCCGGTGTTGATGAAGGTGATCAGTTAAATAGGTAACATGTAGTATGCACTGACTCTACCCAAAATTCCTACCCTAATATAGCATCATTGAGCATGCTTCTTGCATTTTCCATCAATGTCCTATTCATCCTTTCTACAGTTCCATTTTGTTGAGGTGTGTATGGAGTATTCTTTTTTCATGTTGTACCACACTTCTTATAGAACTCTTCGAATTCCTTCTTGCACAACTCTCCACCATTATTTATCCTCAACACCTTGATCTTCTTCTCTGTTTGATTTTCCACCAAAGCCTTAAATTCTTTAAACCTCTCAGATACTTAAAATTTATTCCTAAGGAAATATTTCCATGTATTTCTCTAGAAGACATCTATAAAATATGTAGTACACATATTTACCCAGTGATGGAACCAACACAAGATTAAACACATCATCGTGAAGAAGCTCTAATATTCCTTCTTCCCTCTTAGCACCAAAGGAAAAGATCACCTTATTCTAGTTCCCATATACACAACGTTCATAGAAATCAAAATCCATAGATCAGTTAGACACACATTCTACCATACCAAAAAAATGTAGTATCCAAAGGCCCTTCTCTCTAATATTTCCTAGTATTTGATGCCACAACATAGTCTTTGATGCCACAACTAGGAAGTTTTCTAATCCTCCCACCTATCAACTTCAATTTGACTTTTCCTCTTCCTATTATTCTAGTCTTCCTTTCATCACCTAGGAAGACATCACCACCATCATATTTCTTGTATTTAAATAACCACTCCCTATAGGGATTCATTTGAAAGGATGCATCTAAGTCAATCAACCATGCCTCATGATCTATGTTTGTACTTTAAGAATTCAAGTACATATCCCAACCTTCATTTGAGGTGGTTTTTTCCTTAACAAAAGGAGCATCATCAGATCCCTTTCCTTTTTTAGGAGTTTTATATCAATAGTCCTTTTGGTAGTGCCCTTATTTTTCACATTTCCAACATACCTTTACAAATTTTCCTAGAGATTTAGATCTCCCACTTGAGGACTTATTTCTATTTCTGCTTTGGGAGAGGCATCTTACAAGCAAGGCATCTTTGTTCTAATTCTCTAGGTTTTTCTATATCATCTCCTTTGATAACAAGGATGATATTGTTTCATCAAATTTGAAGGTATTTGTGTTGCTACCTATGGAAACAACCAAACTATCACATGAGACTAGTAGAGGACATAATAAATTGATGCACTAATCTTCATCCAAGAATTTAATATCAAAAGATAATAATTGACTTACCATAATATTGGATTTATTCAAATGCCTTATCATCGAGTCTCTATCCCTCATATCCAGGTTATACAAATTCTTCAACGGGAAAAATTTATTTACCAAGGATTTAGACTGGTACAAAGTCTCTAACTTGTCCCACAAAGCTTTCATTGTATATTATCTTGAAACATTCAGCAATATTGAATTTGAGACACGCAATTGTATTGTACTCTTTTCCTTCTGATCCAAATTATCCCATTCCTCTATTGACATTTTCATTGGTTTAGTACCAAGATCCACCACCATCCATCGATATTTTTCCACCAACAAGTCGTCCATCTTGAGCTTCCACATCTCAAAACTTTGTCCATTGAAATTTTCTATCTCTATCTTTCCATTGTTTACCATCTCCTCTCACTGCAAGAATCGATCCCACAGATCTCTCACTGTAACAAAGTCTACCATGGGCCCAAGCAAAACCCATCAGCTGCAAATGCATCCCCTTTAAGCCAAAATTTCTCGAATACCAAATGAAGGTTTTAACCTTGTACATAAATTACCTTTAAATGAATTCCTAAGATATATATATATATATATTATATATATATACATACAATGAAAGAATAGAAAATATATACAAAAAAAATTCTTTTGGGACCAAAAACTAGGAAAACCAGATTGATTTTTCATTATCTTCCTTTCAATGTTGCAATACATTATATACATGTCAAAGCATTCATAAACCCCCAATCCATTAACCCTAGATTAGAACATAACCATAGTTCCCTTGACTAGATCTACAAAATACCATGGACAATGTCATCATGCATAAAACCATGTGTGAAGCCATGGATTGGTCCATCCCACCACGAGTGGGTCTGCCCCACCATGAGTGGGTCTTCATCCCACCATGAGTGGGTCTAACCAACCATGAGTGGGTCCACTCCACCCAAAAAAATAAAGCAAGGCACTGCCCCGAGCCCTATGCAAACCATGTTACGTCTAATGCAATGTAAAAACACTTGCAACTAATCATGCAAAGAATATAACACATACCTAACAATTCATAATTCTATGGGTATGACTTTTGTGGCAACTTTTTTCTTATCCTTTGAAATTCTGAATGAATGTTGCTTCAAACTTATTAGAAATAGTTTGGGATCCTTCATTAATGTATCTCAAACAATAATTTAAGGTATACTTACCACTTCTGATAGGATCTATCTTAATATATATCTTAGTAACTCAATCCATGATTTCATCGCCCTTTGTTCAAAAATAAATAAAAACAAAAATGCATGAGTAAATAGTAGTTTATGAAGCAATCCCCTTAAGTGTGGAAGTTTCCATTAATATAGAGATATTGAAGAAAAATATCCTCTAAACCCCAAAAGAAAACTAAATAAAAGAAAAAAAGAGGAAAAGGGACCTTCTAAAAAATTTTGGACCCCCCAAAAGACCAAGAAAGTATGGAAACCTACAAGGGGTATTAAAGCTCATCGTCAATTTGCAACCTTGGAAGAAGACCAACCAAAGGAATGAGGAACACCAACCCTAGAAACATAGTATGGACAAGAAATTTAAGCAACAACAAGAAAAAATAACGATAAGGAAACGGATATGGAAACTCGTGATTAAAAAAAAAAAAAAAAAAAACTATCAAAGAGAGATATCTAGAAGAAAAAGGAGTAAATTTAGATCCTAACATACTAGGCTAAGCAATCATAAAAACTTATCCATCAATATTCAAAAATTCCCAACCTCTAATTAATACTCAATCTAGTATTAGACTAAATGTTGGATAGGGACCAAATGGAAGGAAGTCATGAAGAGTTGGATAAACCTATGCAAAAAAATAAATAAATAAATTAATACTAATAGAATATAAAACATAACAATAATAATGTAACACACACACACACACAAAATACAAAAATATTTATTGTGGAGGCCCTTAACTAAGTAAACAAACTTGACTAAGAGTGGCACATCTCTCTATGTCATTGTATTAACTTCACCTTTCCAAATACAACATTTAGGTATTCCACAACATCTAAAACTTTAATATGTTAAAACAGATTAGATTGCAACCCCAATGCCATAAAAAATATAATTATACAATGGGCTTAAAAAAATATATATCCAAATAGCATAAAACAGACCAAAAAGTGAACCAGAAATTTTATTTTATAGGCTCCAGCCACAAACCCTTGGTAAGGGGTTGATCAACCCCTCATAACCCCTTTATAACTGGATGAGACTGTGTCTGCCTATAAAGACTATAACACATTTCCAACATTCTCCCACTTATTCTAGTCTTTTTAAAACAACTGTTGGGCATAATACATTCGTATAATCAACTAGTAAAAGAAAATATGCCAAATTGATTCTCCATGGCATGAGAAATTCTTAGTACTAGTATAATTTGTCAATGAATCCAAAACATTCTTCAAGGAATTAATCTTCTCCAACAACACTTTATTATGTTCAACCATATCTCTAACAAAATGGTATTATACATCAATATGATATTTCATAAAATGATGACTATAGTTCTTTGCAAGAAAAACTACACTTGAGCTACCACAACCTATCCTTATCACTTTTTCAAATAAAACCAATAATTGAACATAACCATTGCAACCATATAGCTTCCAAAATTCCATGGGTGGTTGTCACATACTTATCTTCTATAGTTGACAATGCAACTAAAGCATGTCAATTTCTCATCCAACCAATTGCTCCACCCAAAGGCTAAAGACATAAACACTTATAAATCCTTTTTGGACAAAATATCTAGTATAGTGTGCATCAATGAATCCATATATATCTCTCTCTTTGTGAATTCCATGTATTCCTTGATAGCATATCACATAATCTAAAATTCTATGTAGATATTTGAACACCCTCTTTGTAATTGTCTAATGTTCCTTAGTTTTGAAATATAGTTTCTTAAAACTTCCACTACACTAGTAATGTCTAATCTAGTGTAGACCATAAGATACAATAAACATCCAATAAAAATTTCATATGGAATGTGGGACATGTCCTCTACCTCTTCTTGGGCCTTCGGACAATGATATGCAAATAAATTTACACCTATAGGAATTGGGAAATTTATTGTTTGAATTTTGGTATATTAAACTTCTACAATATTGACTCAACATATTTCCTATGCTTCAACCATAGATTCCTCTTTTCCTTATCTCTTTTAATTTTCATGCACAAAATAAAATTTGCAACACCAACATCTTTCACATAAAAATTTAGAAGACAATTGAGATTTGACATCCTTGATGATTTTCTTGTTGTTTTTTATCAACGACATATCATCAACATACAAGACTTCATAAATAAAATGATCATAGATTTGTTTATAATACACATGGTCATCAAATTTGCTTCTTGTGTGACTAAGTCCCAATAAGTAAGTATCAAACTTTTGATACCAAATTCTTGGAGATTATTTTAATCCATATAGGGTCTTCTTCATCTTGCAAACAATTTTTTTCTTTCCCTTTACTACAAAACCTTTTGGCTACTTCATGTAGATTTATTCCTTAAGATCCCCATGTAGGAATGTTGTCTTCAGATCCGTCTACTCTAATTCAATATCAAAAGAAGAAATAACAAATAAAAGAAATATATTAGAAGTTAATTTATCAACGAGAGAAAAAATATCACCAAAATCATTCCCTCCTTTTGCGAATATCCTTTGCTACAAGGCAAGATTTGTACCCCTCTACTTTAGCTTCTAATTTCAACTTATTTATAAATGCCCATTTTCTACCAATAAATTTTTATTCTAATCAATAACTCAAATATACCCCAAGTCTCATTTTTATCCAAGGCAGCCATTTCTTCAACCATGGCCTTATTCCAAAGTTTACTATCCTTTGAATGCACTACTTTATAGCAATTCTAGGATCATCATTAGTAATACATAGATCAAAAATCAAGTGGGGCATACCTTTTTGGTTACCTTATTTCTCGAAATGATCTCCTCAACACAATTGTCATTGTTATTACTCTTCTAGTTCATTTTCTTCTATTGATTTATATTCTTCACCATCATGATTCAAACTCTATTGGCATTGGTTTTTCTTCCATCATCTAGACTTTCTATTTGGGAACAAATTTAATCTATCTCAACACTACATCTTGATTGCAGACAATATTCTTTGCTACTGTGTGAAATATTATAATATTTTATATCATCTTTATGAAAAACAAAGATACATGGTTTAGCTTTATTAACTAGCTTCTGTTTTCCCATAGAACATCCACATTAGTGTCAAGACCAAAAATATTGAGATTTTTAAAAGGGGGGATTTTACTAGTCCATGTATCATGTGAAGTTTTCTTAAGTAATGTTGTTGTAGGCAATTAAATTACCAAGTACTAGTGCCTTTGCTTAAACTTCCTATGATAACCCTACACCATTATGCTTCTTTCCTTTTCCATTAGTGTCTTGTTCATTGCTTCAATGACTCCATTTTTGTGAGGTGTGTATTGAGTATTTCTTTTCCTTGATATTCCACACTTCTCACATAACTCATCAAACACATTTATATAAAACTCTCCACAATTATTGATTGTTAGAACCTTATTTTCTTCTCTACCTAATTCTTTGCAAGAGCCTTAAACTCTTCAAATTTATTTAAAACCTTAGATTTCTTTTGGAGGAAATAGACTAATGTATTCCTAAACAAATTATCTATGAATAAAATATAGTGTGTAGGTTTACCTAGCAATGGAACAATAATAAATCGAAACACATCATTGCATATCAACTCCAATATTCCTTTTTCTCTTGTAGCAGATGGATATATCATCTAGATGTGTTTACCATATATACAATGTTCATACAAATTGAAATCTAATGAAAAATCAAACATACCTTCAACCATACCTCTACCATGTGATATTGAAGGCCCTTCTGTCCCATATGTACCAGTGTTTGATGCCATAATAGTGTCTTCTCTCCAAGGAAAATATGGGTCATGTATTCAATATTAAAGAACTATAAACTTGTTACTCACATAATTAATAATGCTTCCCAACAACGTATGTAGAGTTCCAATCTGAACTCCCATCATCAAGACCATTACTCATCAAACCATCTTATGGGTTTCCTTTTCAAATATAGTATTCATGCCTACATCACTCATCTTACTTATGGATATTAGGTTTTTACCATATATATAATCAATAGAACCCTAGGGATAGTTTTGATCCTTCCATCTTTGAGCAATATGTTGAGGTTTCCACATCCTATGATTTTGGATGTTGAACCATCCATTAGGAAAACATCACCTCCATTATATTTTTCATATTCACAAAATTACACCCTATGAGAGTTTTATGAAATAAATCGCTAGAATCAATCAACCATAGATCATAATATAAATGTGTACTTGTAGATTCTAAATGAGCATCACCTTCTTCTCCCATGTAGGTTTTCATTTATATGGAAGTACCATCATCAAATCCATTACCTTTATCTACATTCTTATATATGCAATATTTCTTATAATTCCTAACTTTATGACATTTCCAACATTTCCTTATATATTTTCCTAAAGATTTAGATCTACCTATAGATTTATATTTTCCCCTTAAAGAATTATTCTTCCTCTCCCAAGAATGACTTCTTATAGATAAAAAAAAAAATCCTTGGCCAAACTCTTCATGTATTTTCTCCCCATTTCCTCTAATAAAAATTATGCAACTACATCCTCAAATTTTAATGGGGATTGAATAGTACTACCAACTACAACTAGATTATCCTAACAGTCTAGTAAGGAACATAGCATAGCAATACATTAATCTTCTTCCTACATCTCAATATTAGCGTAGAAAAGTTGACTTACTATATTATTCAATTAACTTAGATGTTGTGTCATTATCATTATCATCCATCCTAAAATGATATAACTTTTCTTGAATAAATAACTTGTCTACGAAAGACTGTAACTGATACAAATCCCTAACTTATCCCACAACTTCTTTGCACTATCTACTTTAGAGAAATTCAAAAACACTAAATCTGTCAGGCCTAATTAAATGATACTCCTATCCTTTACTTAAAGTTTTTCCCAATCTTCATTTGACATGTTAGTAGGTTATGGAACCATAACAATCCATTGTTCTTTATCTACAATAAAATATTCCATGTATAGCTTCCATGAATTGAGGTTCTAAATGTTAAAATTTTCTATTTCTATTCTTTAACTACTTTCCAATTTTATTTATGCTAGATTCACTATGCAAAGCTCCCACTAAATGCAAGTATATCATAGACCCAAGATACCCTTGCTCTTCACAAAATGAATTATAACCTAGCAACAAATGCATCCCCATGAAGCTAATAACCTTTCTTTAGTACCAATGAAGAGTTTGATAAATTTATGCAAGAAAATCAATACTAAAAAAATACTAAACATAATAGTAGCAATTGTGCATACACACAATACATAAATATTTTGTTGAGAAGTGTAGCAAGAAAGGCTCAATTTGACTTAGCCTTGCTCAAATTGAGAAAATTCAAAATTTCCACATCAGCATACACCTTGGGGAAGTTAACTGAGGTGACATGGCTCTTGTCACTCAATTAGCTCAATAAATTCGATGGGATTGGAGTTCATTTTGCATGTGTTGATTACTAATTTGTAGCAATCTAATTCAGTTATTTCTAGTTGTATTGAGTTAAACTAGTTTTAATAGTTGATAGAACTAATAGGAGGTCAATTGTGTCATGGGACAATAGTCTAACTCAGAGATCATCCAGTTAACTAATCAATCGACCAAAAATAGTTCATGCATGTAAGCAATTCAAATTTCTTAGTTGTGGTGGAGATTCCAAGGCAAGTAACATCAGTTGTAGACTAGTCTTGAGTGTACATGTGTTGCATGTAATCAATGATCAATCCTTGGGAATTTCACAATCAATTTGGAGGAAATTCCTAAAGAATAGGGACCAATTTTATCAGGGTTTGCACAAGAAAATAGTAGTTCAAGTGGAGGCAGAAACTGAAGAAGTTTGGCTCATAGTTTTTCATTTAGTAGAGAGAACATTTATTTACTTGTAGGTTGAGCTCAAACTGAGAAGGCAATTGTAATACAGTATCTATTCATATGATTAATGCAAGTAGTCTTAGAGGGTTTTACTAGTTGCTTTCCCCTATATAAATTTGTGCACTTGTATATATGATTGATGCATGTTTGCGAATTTTGTTCTAAATTGTGAGTTAATTTTTGTACAGCAGTAGAGTAGAATTGTGTCTCTTGATTTAGATTAAATTTATTAAGAATTTGAAATTATATCACCATATTTCTACATGGTATTGGAGTAGGATTCACATTAGTGTTGGGTGCAGGAATTGCACTTAAGCAAACTCCTCGACACTTAATTGTCAACCAGGGGGATTCGTAAACTTAGAGACAAAGCACAGGCAATGCCAGAGATGGTATGAATTTTCCTTATAGAAATTCCTACTTTCTTAAAGAAAATCTTGCAAAATCAAAAGAGTAAAAGATAATTGAATCATCAAAGTAATCTAGTGTTGGAACAAGAAAGAATGCATTTGCAAAGGAATCAATAATAAAAAGGCAATCACTCCAACTGATCAATTTTTAATTACTGAGTATGTGTTATGTTTTTCTTTAGCAGAGACACTTGGCAGTCTCATAGAATGGGCCCTTAAACCTGCTTCTTTAGAGATTTCCTTCTTGCACTAATATGCCCTGCACTATCGCAGTCTGCTTGCACTAGTGTAGGAACGGAGGTTTATGCAGGAGGTATAAATGGTGTCTTTACCAAAGGATTTTTACTTCATGCAAGGGCTTGAACTTTTTCAGGTTCAGAGCACTCAGATCCTGTGGCAAGAAACTAGTTCTTGCACCAAATTAGAGCTTCTTTCACTTAGCATTTAATTCTTGAAATAAGTGCTTTAATTACTGCAAGTGTTATCAAATTGCACACATAAAAATGAATGTTTCTGATTTTAACAGAGCGTAGAAATAAATAAACAATCCATCTAATTTATCTTGTCATAAAGTATTAATGAAAGAAAGAAAACCACTGGAAGTAAACTAAAAAGGCTTGCTACATCACACCAACGTGCACTGGTGCAGGTTCATTTCTCCTACTTGGACCAGGTGGGGAAAGCCAATCAAACAAAATTGCAGAAAATGAATAGCACACCAACGTGCACTGGTGCAGGTTTATTTCTCCTGCTTGGACCAGGCAGGGAAAACCAAATCAAAAAGAACTGTAGAAAATGAATAGCACACCAAAGTGCACTAGTGCAGGTTTATTTCAACTGCTTGGAACAGGCGAGAAAACGAGTCCAAAATCAAATGCAGGAAAATAAATAGCACACCAACATGCACTGGTGCAAGGTTATTTCTCCTGCTTGGACCAGGTGGGAAAACCAATCCGAAATCAGGTGTAGGAAAAGGAAATTTAACTAGTTCACACAGCGGATCCGCTTTCACTCAAACAAGAATACATGTGCTGGAAATTAGATCACACTTGACAGTATAAACATAAATTACAAGAAACAGAAAATAGGGTAAACGTGCTAGGTTGGCTGGGCCCTAGCCAACCAGCTTGTTTCCCTTTCAAATAGAAACCTTGCTCAGTAATTTATCAATTCATCAGCTTTCAAACACAGAAATATGATTTATAAAACATGAGGCGGAGCTCCCTTTCTATTAATTCACTGAGGCAAATTATATCATGAAATACAGAGTCCAGCCCAGAATGAGGGCGATACCAGCAAAACGAAGTTACAACAACACTATTGTAGCGTCGCAACAACACTATTGTAGCGTCGCTCCTCCAGCGTCTTCCTTTTATAATCTTTCATAATGATTAAAAACAAGTTGTTCCTTTGCAAGGAATATGGGGATTGAATCCCAACCAATTCTAATTACATAGTATAACAGTACAATCTTTCCCCTAATAAAAGAATAAAGATCTAATACGAATTTTCCAATTCTGGGATTTTTCTAGAATTCTGGAAAATTTGGTAATTTTAACAAACTGCCTCCAGAGTTCCATTTGTATCTCCTCAACCATTATGAATTTTGGAAAACCATTTTGAGATTAGATAATTTTCTATGTTGGAACAAAAACCCATGTCGCAGAATTTGTTTATTTACCTTCATATGCACAACAACCGAGGTAGAAGTTGGTAGTCTAGAAACTTGTTGACTGTGTTTTCTGGAATTTTGGAAAAAACAATGTTTTTTATAAAAGTTCTTCGAAGACCTGTTCGTAACTTTTGGAATAATTTGAATCTTAGGAAATGGTTTCGGTTATGGATAATTGGTTATATTTGTGCAAAAACCTATTTGCTCGAATTTCCATAATTCACCTCCATTTGCATAAAAACTGAGATCAAAGTTGGCCATTTAAAAATTATGCGGATTTTGAGCAGACTTATTAATTTGCGATGCTGGTGTAGGAATCCTACCGGTACTAGTGCAAGAAAGTGTGGTGCAGGAACTTCGCCTCTATCAGAATAGGCATATAACCAACTTGTAAACATGCAAACACACAAACTATTATTAAATATGCCTTTAATGTTTAAATCTCATTAAAACAAAGGAATAGAAAATACTTACTTATTATCTCTGAGAATGCACAAAACTATGACAATGACTAGTCAAGTTAAACAAAAGCATGAGTGATTTCGAGTAAAAGGTGATATAAAGCAAGGCAAAACAGAGGCCCAACATCCCCCCATGCTAACCTTCTTGCATGTCCTCATGTAAGGAAATCAATTGTCGCGTTGTTGCTCCCTTGCAAAAAGCAAGATTAAAAACATTTATGGGCATTCGTAATGATGTTTCCTGCAATTCTATGTGATCACATTTCCTACACTAGATAAAGCTTATTTCAAGAACAGAGTGTTTGCTGGACTCTTTGATTGTTTATACTAATTTCAAGAAAATCTATCACAAAGACTACAATAAAAATACCAAATTGCAAGGATGGTGCGTGCTTGCACTAATCTGCTTACACCGCTTAAACTGCGTTGTTTTGATGGCACTTTTATGTTTGCACTACTGTATATTACAACGTGATTGCACTGGTGCAAGCATAAAATCTGCTAAAAAAATAGGGAATTTAGTAAAACATGGGTTGGAATTTAACATAACTTCCTCAATCATATGGAAGGTTTGCTTCGCCATTTCTTTGATGATTTTGAGCATATCCTTTTGCTCTTTCTCTAGTGGATCCTGAAATAAGTTCATGGGGGAACAAAGAAGTGGGAAAAGGGAAAAATTCAGAATGGGAAGGAAGTTTATTACAGGGATTCGAGGAACAATACCATCAAGAGGGCGTAAACAGAAGTGGGATAGGAAAAAAAATTCAAGGGGTAAAGTGGGATTTACGAAACGGATGGGAAGGTAATCATTCTGGGATTGAAGAAGAAAACTGATGGGGAATTACGAAAATGGGATATAAGAAAGGCAGAAAATTTTCTGGAAGGTCTACCTGCTAACCACGTTACAATTCTAATGAAAATATCAATTGTAAGAATGCAACAAGATTAGGTACAAAAAGTAGAAATTATAGACAAAAGAGTATGGTACATACCTGTTACCTTGTCCCAAATGAATTCCTTATTTTTTTTTACCCGAAGTCTTATAATGAAAATCAAATTTTGTTTAAAAGGTGCAATCTCAAAATAACTACTACAAGTTCATGCACCTACTATAAAAATCTTGTACCTAGATTATGCAACACATATTTTGAGATAACCACCATCAATACACATTGTTGCCAACCAGCATCTTGTGAGCAGTCATCATTGAGTAATTCATCACTCCAAATACTATGAAATTCAAAATGAGTTATGATACCAATTAGCAACCTCTTTATTGAAAACCCAAAATTTCGTTGTCATCCGGATTCAAACTAAATTTCATCTTAATATAGAACAAAGAATAACCTTTACTAAGGGTACCACATCCTTAAATATTCTTGATTTTTAAAGATATAACTCAAAGCATCATGTTTAAATTGTCTTTAAAACCATTGTCCAAAAAAAAAGGATAAGTTTAGGGGAAGAGAAAGATATCCAAGCAAATCATAGTATGTAATTAACTTTAATACGCAGGTGTCCATAACCTCGGCAGGGGTGTCTTTTGACCCATCGAAATGTATGTGTCCCACTTACTAGGCATGGATTCAGAGTTATCTTATTTTAATTTTAGATGAAGGCCACTGCTCTGGCTTGGTAACCAACTAATGGCAGTGCCACTCACAAGAAGTAACATGGAAGAACAGGTCACCTCGTGATGAGACCTCCTGTCTTCCAACTTTTTGGTTGAAAGCCATTACTCTGGCTTGGTGACGAGAAGTAGTATTGTCATGCATGCTAGGTCTCATGATCATGGTAGGTCAGCTCATCACGAGACCTCCTATCCTCCCCTAAATCTTTTGTATACTCTGATTATGATTAACCTAAAAGGTTACTTAATAAGTGGGGAGACAGATCTACTCTTTAAGAGTACAGGATGGCGTGAAAAATTTTTAATGACTAATCATTACTGACTAGTTCCTCTGCCCCAAAGACTTATTAAAGATATCCCAGATAATGACTAAAAGACTCCTTGACTTAAGAATGCTAGTGTTCTCATTAATAGCTTATTTTGATCTTAACAAGAGAGGTCCTCCATAGAGGGGCTGAAATCATATATATCAGATGACAACTTCTTAGAGTGATTAGTCATGGTTACTTTAAAATATTATGAGGTATTAGAGTGAATCATACTCAACAAGATGTGTCACAAATGTGTGTGTTAACAACCAATGCGGATCAAAAGTAGTTTTAGTGACTACACTTTAAAAATCAAAAACCCTAATAGCATCTTAACAACTTTATTCACCTACCCTACTTTACCTAAGAGGCAAAAGACTTCCTTTTATGTATAGGAGTACTTCCAATGAAGCCATGTGCAAATCAGGTGAAAATATATATTCATGCTCAAATTTATCATACAAACTTGAAAGTGTGCATGAGCATGAAAAACCAACGAATGTAAATAATATGACAACAAGAGTTTTAGAAGAGGATAATGTTGCCTTGCTTGAGTAGTTGTTTGGAACCAATGTTTGATGTAATCATGGTAGCCTTGGTCCATTTCTTGATTTGGCCCATGTTGTACATCTTCTTCTTCCTTGTCATGTCGATTATCCTCCTTAGGGCGATTAGTCTCTTGATCACATTTTGGATCTACTGATAGACATGTCAAGAACTTTTCGTTCTCAGGTTCCAATTGATATCCTTCATTGATTATAGTGCATGATTCATTTGTCTCCTCAAAAGAGACTTCTAAATCCTCTTGTGATGGTGGAGAAATGGACAAGTCCTTGACTATTGTCAAGAAGTTTTCTTCCTGAGAGGTAGATATCAAGATCCCAGCAGTTGCTATGGCTTGAGAGAGAACCTTCATACTTGTTACCATCTTTAAGTCCATCTGGTTGATTGATAGACCCTGTCTCCACACACATATTAGTAACAGGGGTTCTTACAACACCCCAAAAATGATATAACGTTAAAGATTAGAATCTGAAGATAATTGATTTTAAAAGTTATTGGTTGAAATAAAGCTCACCAAACTTGCATAAAGAATTACAAAACTATAAAGGCAGACTTACCCCTATTGCATCAACAGAAAATTCTTACCAAATCAAATCGCCTCCCCGGCAAACGGCGCCAAAATGTTGGGTGCGGGAATTAAACTTAAGCAAACTCCTCAACACTTAATTGTCAACTCAAGGGATTCGTAAACTTAAAGATGAAGCACAGGCAATGCCAGAGATGGTATGAATTTTCCTGATAGAAATTCCTACTTTCTTAAAGAAAAGCTTGCAGAATTGAAAGAGTAAAATATAACTGAATCATCAAAGTAATCTAGTGTTGGAATAAGAAAGAATGCATTTGAAAAGGAATCAATAATAAAATGGCAATCACTCCAACTGATCAATTTTTAATTATTGAGTATGTGTTATGTTTTTCTTTAGCAGAGACACTTAGCAGTCTCGTAGAATGGGCCCTTAAACTTGCTTCTTTAGAGATTTTCTTCTTGCACTAATCTGTCCTGCACTATCGCAGTCTGCTTGTACTAGTGCAGGAACAGAGGTTTATGCAGGAGGTATAAATGGTGTCTTTACCAAAGGCTTTTTACTTCACACAAGGGCTTGAACTTTTTCAGGTTTAGAGCACTTAGATCTCGTGGCAAGAAACTAGTCCTTGTACCAAATTAGAGCTTCTTGCACTTAGCATTTAATTCTTGAAATAAGTGCTTTAATTACTGAAAGTATTATCAAATTGCACACATAAAAATGAATGTTTCTGATTTTAACAGAGTGCAGAAACAAAGAAACAATCCATCTAATTTATCTTGTCATAAAGTATTAATGAAAGCAAGAAAACTATTGGAAGTAAACTAAAAAGGCTTGCTGCATCACACCAACGTGCACTGGTGCAGGTTCATTTCTCCTGCTTGGACCACGTGGGGAAAGCCAATCAAATGAAACTGTAGAAATGAATAACACACCAACATGCACTGGCGCAGGTTTATTTCTCTTGCTTGGACCAGGCGGGGAAAACCAAATCAAACAAAACTGTAGAAAATGAATAGCACACCAACGTGCACTGGTGCAGGTTTATTTCTCCTGCTTGGACCAAGCGAGAAAACCAATCCGAAATCAAATGCAAGAAAATGAATAACACACCAACGTGCACCGATGCAGGGTTATTTCTCCTGCTTGGACCAAGTGGGAAAACCAATCCGAAATCAAGTGCAGGAAAAGGAAATTTAACTACTTCACACAGCGGATATGCTTTCATTCAAACATGAATACATGTGCTGGAAATTAGATCACACTTCACAGTATAAACATAAATTTACAAGAAACAAAAAATAGGGTAAACGTGTTGGGTTGGCTGGGCCCTAGCCAACTAGCATGTTTCCCTTTCAAATAGAAACGTTGCTTGGTACTTTATCAATTCATCAGCTTTCAAACACAGAAATACGATTTATAAAACATGAGGCGGAGCTCCCTTTCTATTAATTCACTGAGGAAAAGTACATCATGAAATACAGAGTCCAACCCAGAATGAGGGTGATACCAGCAAAACAAAGTTACAACAACATTGTTGCAGCATCGCTCCTCCATCGTCTTCCTTTTATAATCTTTCATAATGATTAAAACAAGTTGTTCCTTTGCACCTTTGCAACAAATATGGGGATTGAATCTAAACCAATTCTAATTACATAGTATAACAGTACAACCATTCCCCTATTAAAAGAATAAAGATTTAATACGAATTTTCCAATTCTAGGATTTTTCTAGAATTCTGGAAAATTTGGTAATTTTAACAAACTGCCTCCAAACAGCCCTTCGTATCTTCTCAACCACTATGAATTTTGGAAAACCATTTTGAGCTTAGACAATTTTCTATACTAGGACAAAAACCCATGTCTCAGAATTTCTTTATTTACCTTCATCTGCACAACAATCGAAGCGGAAGTTGGCAGTCTGGAAACTTATTGATTGTGTTTTCTAGAATTCTAGAAAAAAACTGTTTTTTTTATAAAAGTGCTTCAAAGACCTATTCGTAACTTTTGGAATACTTTGAAACTCAAGAAACGGTTTCAGTTATGGGTAATTAGTTATATTTGTGAAAAACCCATTTGCTCGAATTTCCATAATTCACCTCCATTTGCATAAAAACTGAGATCAAACTTGACCATTTAGAAATTATGTGGATTTTGAGCAGACTTATTAATTTGCAATGCTGGTGCAGGAATGTTGGTGCATGAATCCTACCGGTACTAGTGCAAGAACGTGTGGTGCATGAACTTCGCCTCTATCGGAATAGGCATATAACCAACTTGTAAACCTGCAAACACAAACTATTATTAAATATGCCTTTAATGTTTAAATCTGATTAAAACAAAGGAATAGCAAATACTTACTTATTATCTCCGAGAATGCACAAAACTATGACAATGACTAGTCAAATTAAACAAAAGAATGAGTGATTTCGATTGAAGGTGATATAAAGCAAGGCCCAACGATTAGAATAAGAATCTCAAAGTTGTTGCTCGGAAGGTTCAAATTTGCAGCTTCAGTGTAGCAAGGTTTCTTCAGAGTTGGGAGAATGGCCTTTAATGGACTAAGATTAGAGTACTCCTTGGAAGGTAGCTCGAATTTCATTGCCTAGAAGGATCGCATGGAGGCAATGCTTGATGACAATGGATTGTTGGAATATGTCAAGGCAAACACTCAAAAACCAGAATCAGTTGATGCCCAGAACCTAGCCATATGGAAGAAAGATGTAGCCAAGGCGAGGAGAATAATCCTAGAGGGAGTGAGAGACATTGTCTCAAATCTCCATGGCAAAAAAATCCTTTCATAATGTGGAAGGCAGTAACTAAGCTATTCTAGAATATAAATGACCATAGGAAACTGGCCCTCAAAGAGAAACTTTGAAACATTAAGGTCCAGAAGAATGATAACATTTCGTAGTATCTCACCAAATTTACACAAGTTCAGGATGAGCTTGGAGGGGTTTGTGTGAATATTGCAGAAGATGACCTGGTGAGCCTAACTCTTCTAGGCCTTCCCAAAAGTTGGCATAACTACCAAGACTCAGTGAATGGGAGGGATAAATTACCGAATTGGGAATTCTTATGGAACAATTTGGTACAAGAAGAAATCAAGTGAAATACCAAAGATGGAAGTTCATCCAAGGGAGAGGATGAGGAAATTTTTGCATTGGTTGGAAAGGGAAAGAAGGGTAAAGGGAAGAAATCTCAAACCAAACCAGAATTCAGCCAACGGAGCAAGAAGAAAGACTTTTCCAAAATAAAATGCTTCAATTGTCATGAATTCGGGCACTATACTACAAGGTGTCCACACAAAAAGTCTAGCAAGAACTCAAGAGGAGCAATAGGTGAAGCATTGGCTTCATAGTTTGAGTTACACTTCATCCTGATCGCATGCATGGCCAGCACTATGATGGGGAGTGTGTGGTACTTGGACTTGGGTGCCTCGTTCCACATGATAGGGTGTAGTGAGTGTTTCGGTAACCTGGAGGAGAAAGATCTCCACATGCATATTGAGCTTAGGGGCGACATAAGGTATAGTGATACTAGGATTGGTACAGTAACCTTTAAGAGGGAGTTAGGGTCCTCTATTCATCTTAAATATGTCATGTTTGTACCAGGCCTGAAGAAGAACCTCATCTCCGTAGTATTTTTGGAAGACCATGGCCATGATGTGATCTTTAGTAAAGGGAAAGCCTTTACGAGACACATAGCTACTGGGTAGGTGAAGCAGATCGAGGTTCATGTGAAGAACATATATTAACTTCATGTGGAAGATTATGCTACATTAAGTAGCAAGGCAATGAAAGTGCACAGTTGCGATGTCGGTGAACTCTGGCATAGTAGATTGGGTCATTTGCTTCATTGCACCTTAAAAATTATGTAGAAAATTACCATTGGCCTCTCTAAAGGATCACTTGACCAACAAGATGTCTGCAAGGGTTGTACCTTGGGGAAGTATATAAAATCCACATTCCATGATCAAGACAACAAAGAACATGTAGTCTTGGAGAGAGACCATATGATGTTTGTGGACCCTTCTCAATAGCCTCCACTACCATACATAAGTACTGTGTTATTTTTATTGATGATTTCTCAAGACATTGGTGGATCTTCTTCATGTGGAAGAAGGATAAGACATTTTCAAAATTTGTAGAATTCAAGGCACTAGTTGAGAAAGAGATAGGTAAGAAGGTGAAGGCTCTCAGGAGTGACAATGGAGGTGATTATGTTTCAAATGAATTCAAGGAATTTTGTGCCAAAGAAGGAATCTAAAGATAACTGATAGCTCCCCACAACCCACAAAAAAATGGGGTAGTTGAGAGGAAGAATCTAAGCATTGTGGGAGTTGTGAGAGCCATGCTACATGACCAAGGCATGCCACTGCATTTGTGGGTAGAGCATGTAACACAACAGCCTACTTTTAGAATGGAGTCCTCATTGGATTCTTGGTATGATTACACTGGAGTAAGCCTTCTCAAGGAGAAATTTGGATGTGTCTCATTTCAAATAATTTGGAGCCTCTATTTACCGCCATTTCTCCAAATATTCAAGGAAGAAACTTGAATTGATAACATAGTTTTGATTTTTTTGTGGGTTATGTTATCCTCCACAATGTCCCAGGTTGAAAGGAATCGACAGAAGTAACCACAAACCAAGTTTTTAGTTTAGTACCTAGCCCTACCAAAACATAGAGGACTCTCTCTATGAGATCACAGCCAAAGAATTGGCTGGAATATTAAATGATTTTTGGTTAGATATGCTAGGCTTGGATAGGTTTTGAAAATTTAAGGTTTTGATGCTGGACAAGGGATGAAAACTAGGTAACTAGGTCAAAGGATCAAAAGGGTAACAGCAGCAAAGATATAAAGGAGCAAGGTAGCAATAGTTTGTGATGGTTTAGGTTTTTCCAGTGTAGTGTAGTTTTCAGAAGAAACAAGAGGTCTTAATGAGCATATATATCATGAATTCATTAAGCAAGGAAGAAAGTAACACATAATGATATTCCCTTCAAAACAGAGAGTTATGAAAAGAATTATGCTTATAAACTTAAGGAAAAACCATTGAAGAACTAATGAATGGAAAGAGAAGATGAATATATTTCATATGAAACAATAACAGAGAAAATACAACATCACAAACTCCCTGTACATGAATTCCTAGATAATAGCTGCAATTTTTCCTTTGATTTCCTGAAAATTCTCAAGCACAAGCTACAAGAGTTCTCTCCTCAGATGTCCAACCCTTCTCCCTGACTAAGAAAATGATACATATAGACAAAAATAAACAGTTTCCACACTCTCAAGAGTCAAATCCATGAGTGGTGGAACAGTTCCCAAGAATATCTCAACCAACAAGTGAGACTGAGAAGGTTGAATACAAACTCTTCATTTAGACTTTGATTTGAGTTTTTCCTCATTAATGAGGCCTAAATTAACATAAAAACAACTTATTAAACTAATTTATCCATAATTACATCATCAAGACATCGAAAAACTAAAATTACATCATTAAGTCTAAATTTGCTAAAGAAATACTGAAGAAAAAAGTTCACAGAGATATGTGTAGCACCATCAGGAATATGCATAGCGTCATCAGACATATGCGCTTCGCCTATCTTTCACCCCACTTTTGGAGGCGTTAAACTGCTCCAAATTTCAAACTTAATAGCTTGTTGGAAAGCTCTTGAAGTCTGCTATAATATGAACACCTCAATAATGTAAGTTGGACACTCTAGCAAGGAGAAATAATTATTTTCTCATAACTACTCTGATATGCGCAGTGCCTACTTCAAAACAATGGCAGAAAGTGACTTTTTGACCCCTTTTTTGACATTTTCTCTCAATCTGTCTGCCGACAAGTTAGAAAAAGTGGATAGATGAGATGATTAGGTCATTATCTATCCAATGGTGGTGAGTTTTTGGCAAACGTATCCCTAAGGAAAAAGCATAGTGCCTAGGCACTGTGCATATAGTTGTTTCTGAATTTCAAAAAAGGTTAAAGACCACCAAAAATTCCAAAAATGGAAAAAAAATCTCAAAATTTCTTCAAAATAGTCAAGCGAAGTCATCATATGATATTTCATGCCATGAGAGAGGCCTCAGCAAGTAGATCAAGCTTGTCTTTTTCCTTTTGGCTTGTTAGGGTTTCCTTGAGCTTTTTCTTCAATTGCTTGATTCTGACTTGGGATACCCTGTTTTTTGTGTAGTAATGCATGGCCATATGTATTTGCAATTTATTTTCCCTACTTGCCTTCTTAAGGAGCTTCTCTAAGTGGCCATTAACCTTGTCAAGCCAATATACTCTGTCTGCTTTGATCTCTTCAGTAATTGAGTCATTCATAGTGATCTGACCTCTAGGTGGAGAAACTTCTATTTGTAGCTCAACAACTCTCTTGAGGCATCTTGTTCTTGGTTTCCCTTATGTGATTTTCTCTTATTTATCTTTTGTAACATCCAACTGAACCATTTATTTTCCTCTTACATCCTCTTTCTTCAAATTGGCTATGTGTTTATTTTGGATCATTTGGTTTACTTTCAATTGCATGTTTTCTTGTTGTAAGCATGCTATCAAGGCATTTGCCTCTGCCAACTTGTCTTCCAACTCTTTGATCTCAACTTCCTTATCCCTATGATTTGCTTTGAAACTTTGTCCTCATGACCTTTCTCCACATCTGTCACATTGGTACCTGATGTGTGAATTCTTCATGTTGTGGGGATGCTCTCTATTCACTTATTGTAGGCTTGGCCCTTTCGACAATCTTTGGAGCAAACACAAGCCTTTTGCCTATGGAATAAGTCTTAGTCACTTCTTCCCTAAAATTCATCTTGGTAGATCTGCTTGAGGAAGCAACCTCTTGCTGAACTGGTGAGTTTAGAGGTGTTGATTCACCACTAGATATAGCTGGAGAAACTGGGGGAAAAGCTGAATTTGCAAAGTCATCCCAAGACAAATTTACCTGTGCTAATTGATGGCAAACCAGAAATTTCACCAAGCCATGATGAAATAGAATACTATGATGGTTTTCTCCCATCTTTTGTACCTTCTTTGTCATTTTTGTTAGGCTTCTGTAAAGATAGTAAGGCAAGTTGAGTTGCTTCACACCGTCAAATGCATCAAAAGCCTCATTTGGTATTGATACAACCTTGAATACCTGCCCTCACATGTAAAATATTTCATGATCAATTTCATGAGAATATCTTTCCAGCAAGTGTCTTAATGGAAAAACATGTTTTGGAGCTATCGTATATGGTGTTTTCAAGTACATATTGTAACTTTTAAGGTCGATGTCTCTTTTCTTGAACCAAATTCCAATGTTTGGAATCCCTGTGGTTGTGGCAATGATTTGCCTTGAAACAGTGAACTCAACTCCTACTATAGTCACTTTATCCCTTCTTAACTTGGTGGCAAAATCACTGGTCAGTTGATCATGAAACATAAGTTGCTCAATTCTCTGGCAAATGGCAAGACAACCTGCATCTTCAAATCATTTTCTGATGAAAAGATATGACATGATTTCTTGAGTTGAGGTAGGCTCATATCTGATGACCTATCCTCCTTTATGCATCTTTTGTTCAGATGTTTCAGATTCCATGGTAACACCTAGCTCTATGGGAGATAAATTAGGTTTTTACTTGTAGGAAAACAGGGGATTTAGATATCTTGAGGAAATTAAGGGAAATGAAAGGGATAGGGAACTGGTAAATTCTTGGGAAAATTTGGGAGGATAGTGAGGGGTGTTAGGGAGCTAAGGAAGGTGGGATCTTAAAATTTGGGTGAGGGGAAGGGTTTCAAAGAAGAGAAACACAGTCCTAGCCTATAAAAGTGTGTTCTAGCTAGGGCTTGTGTAAAAATGATCGAATTTAAGGATGGGTTTAATAGAGGATGTTTGGAAATGTGTGATTAGAATAGGAGAAGGTGTATAAGCATCAAGATACAAGTTTTGATAACAATTCTACCATGAAGATCATGAAATCATGAAAAAAAAAATCAAAACGCTAGGAGAGGGAAATGAAATTTATCAACACAACAAAGAGATTAATTTATCAAATTAGAGGTCACCAACCTGGATTGAATATGACAAAACCGTAATATGATGAAAGAAACCTCTGTAAGGAAGTTCACATCCCTTTGATGAAAAATACATCAACCCAAGGAAATGTGTAGCACAACATGAGGATTTGTGCAACGCTAAAGAGAAACTAGACTTGGGCATGCAAAAATTGATCTTTAGCTAACAAATTCGATTTTTTTGGGTGGAGTAATGTCTTGGAAAATGGAATGAGCAAATGGATATTAAATGGGACTCCTTTATAGCTTGCGGAAATTGATTTTTCACTTACATGTGGTAAGGGACCCACCATGCCTTTTCATAACTTGACTTTGATAATGCAACTTCATAACTTTATGAAAGTATTTCATTAAAAAAAAAAAAAAAAAAAATGCTTTAAACCCTTTATTGACAACTTAGTTTCTACTACTCCTTTATAAAATGATTTTAATGGTGAAATGACCAATTTTCATGAAATTAGCCCTATGACATAGTGGTGACCCAGCATGGACTTTTGAGATTAATTATGACCATATTGACTATGGGACTCTTCTAACAGTAATTTTACTTGACCATGAGGGTGTTGATTGACCACGGAATTGAAAGGAGTAGTAAAGACTGAACCTCCCTAACCAATGACCAAATTTTTATTGAAAATATGTTTGAAACCATAAAAAAATGACCTAAGACCCTAGTAAAAAAAAACTTTGTAAGAGCATATTTGATCACCGGTGACTGACATGAACGACACACATTAACAGGTTACACCAAAAATCCACACAACTACTGGGTGTACTTACCTTCCCTCAGAATGACAATATGACAAGGGATGTAAAGTTTGATGAAGAGAAAAAAATGAGATGCTCTCTTGATAGGGAGCTTGAAATACCACCAAAAGAGGAGCTTTTAGCTCCAAAGGAGGAGCCTCAGGAAGTTGTGGAGTGACCACAAATGGAGGATCAGAGCAGAGGTAGAGTGGAGACATTCACTCAAGCAGAAAAATATAGATAAGGTAGAAAAAGAACAAGTGAAGTTGATAGATTGGTGCAGGATGTGAGGGAGAATATGGGAGCTCCATCAAATTTATGCAGGAAAAGGAGGTCACTTGAGAGGTACACTGGCTACATGGCTCTAATCACTGAACTTGTAGAAACTGAGCCATCCTCTTTTGAGAAAGAAGTTGAGAAACCATTTTGGGTTGATGCAATGGTGGAAGAATACAAATCCATCATGAAGAACGGTGTGTGGAAAGTGGTCCCAAGACCAACAGATAAATCAATTGTGGGTTTGAAATGGATTTTCAAAGTTAAGCACACAGTATATGGAAGCGTAGAGAAGTATAAGGCCATATTTGTGGCCAAAGGATTCTCTCAAGTTGAGGGAATTGACTAAGATGAAACCTCCTCTCATATAGCAAGGTATTCGTCCATTAGATCAATTCTTGCACTGGTTGCACAGAAGGGGTGGAAGATCTACCAGATGGATATAAAAAAAAACATTTCTCAATGGTGTTATTGAGGAGGAAGTGTACATCAAGCAACCAGAAGGATTTGAAACATTTGTTCAAGAGTCTCATGTGTGCATACTCATGTGAGCATTTTACGGTATCAAATAGACACCCTAAGCTTGTTACACTCGGATTGATATTTATCTCACTAGATTGGGCTTCACCAAAAATGAAACAGATGTGAAGCTCTATCATATTTTGGTAGAAGGTAAATTGCTTATCATTGTTTTATATGTTGATGATTTAATATTGAAAGGTGATAAGTTTTTTTATCAACTCTTGCAAGGAGTACCTTGCAAGGTAATTTGAGATGAAAGACATGGGTCTCATGCACTACTTCCTTGGGCTAGAAGTATGGCAAGGTGATGGGGAATTGTTTGTGTCTCAAAATAATTATGCCAATGAGATACTGCAAATATTTTCCATGGGGATTTGTAAGCCCATGGAGACACCTCTAGTGGCCAACTAGAGGAAGGAGAATTGAAGAGGTCAATGCTACCATTTAACAACAGCTAGTGGGTTCATTGATATATCTTGTGAAAACACGGCCAGATATGTGCTATACATTCAACCAGTTGAGCCAAGCTATCATTAGGCCAACCAAATTGTATTGGAAGGAAGCTTACAGTACCTCAGAGGCATTTCCTAATATGGATGATGGTAAAGACAGATAGAGGGAGTGAAGTTGTGTGGCTTCACAGATGGAGATTGGGTAGGGAGTCCATTTGACTGAAAGAGTATATCAAGTGGAATTTTTAGCGTTAGGTCCACAGCAATTTCCTAGTACAGTAGGAAGCAGAGGTTTGTGGCGCTCAACTCAGTAGAAGCTTAATACATGGCTACAAGTCAAGCAGCATGTGAGGTGATCCGGATGAGAAATATACTTGTGGGATTGTTTAGTCAGGAGATGGATCCAAACGTGATCTATTGCGATAATCAAAGTTGTATCAAGTTCTTTGAGAATCTGGTATTTCACGATCGATCCAAGCATATAGATATTTAGTATCTCATTTACGAGAGTGTGTAAAGAGGAGGATAATGTTGATACAATAACTTCCGACAGAGGAACAAGATGTTGACATCTTGACAAAGGCTTTGCCAAGAGGGAAGTTCGAATTCCATAGGTGCGGGATAGGGGTAGTTGATAACCCCTTTCTTGCTAAGAGGGGGTGTTGAGAAGTGTAGCAAGAAAGGCTCAATTTGAATAGCCTTGGTCAAATTGAGAAAATCCAAAATTTTCACCTCAATGGACAACTTGGAGGCAGTTAACTGAGGTGACATGGCTCTTGTCACTTAGTTAGCTCAGTAAATTCGTGTTAGTGGGCTTGGAGTTCAGTTTGCATGTATTGATTGCTAATTTTTAGCAAATCCAGTTCAGTTATTTCTAGTTTTACTCAGTTAAATTAGTTCTAACAATTAATAGAACTAGTTGGAGGTCAGTTGTGTAGTGGGACAATAGTCTAACTCAGATATCATCCAGTTAACTACTCAATAAACCAAAAATAGCTCATGCATGCAAGGAATTTGAATTGCTTAGTTGCGCTGGACATTCCAAGATAGTGTAACATGAGTTGTAGACTAGTCTTGAGTGTACAAGTGTTACATGGAATCAATGATCAATCCTTATGAATTGTGCAATAAATTTGGAGGAAATTCCTAAAGAATAGGAGCCAATTTCCTCAGGATTTTCACAAGGAAATATGAGCTCAGGTGGAGGCATAAATTGACTAAGTTTGGGTCAGAACTTTTCATTGAGCAGAGAGAACAGTTATTCACTTGCAAGTTGAGCTCAGAGCGAGCAAGAAATTGTAATACATTCTTTATTCATACGATTAATGCAAGCAGGCTTAAGATGTTTTTACCAGTTGGTTTCCCCCAGATAAATCTATGTAATTTTGTATGTGATTGATGCATGTTTTTGAATGTTGTTCTAAATTGTGAATTAATTTCCGCAAAAAAATAGATAGAATTGTGTCTCTTGATTTAGATTAAATATCTTGAGTAGTTGTAATTCTATCACCATATCTCTATAGATTTTTCTTGGAATCCCTTAACCAGGAAAAGAAACCTAATTGAGATCCACACCATTCTCTGCATCTTAGTATATTGATTTGATAATTCACAATACAATATTTTATTATTACACAACATCAAAGACCCTAATCCATTAACTTGGATTAGATTACAACCTTAATTTATTACTAGAGCTAGTTCACATTAATAGTCCAAAATACCATTGGTAAAAAAGCGTAAAATAGACCCAAAATGTTCTTTTGTGGGAATGTTATCCCCTAGACCCAATTTGCATTAACATGATACTAAGTCTACCTACAATGAGTACAACACATTTCCAACAAGTCAAATGCAATTGAACTTCAATAAGAGTGTAATATACCCAACTACCTGTGTATGCTTGTTGAGGTGATACTGATGGGCCTCTAAATTAGACATAAATTAAGGCTCATGCCTCTAATTCAAAACATAAATTAGAGCCTATGACCATCCTTTAGCACATTAAACCTCTCTTTTTGCATTAGATAATTTACTTTTAACTTTAATATATTCATTAGGAAGGTTTATGAATAATTGAATATTTGTGCCTAATATTATTTATTTTGTGGAATATTATGAGAATATTGGGCAGATTATGAAGAGTTGGAGGAGGAGATAATTTAGGGACTTGTTCCCTACTACTGGAGGATCAATAGTAAATAATAATTCAACAAGATATTATGGAATTATGGCACAAATTGTGGAACTCCAATGATTGAGCAAATCTAGGAATGTGTTCCACTAATCAAGGGAGCAGATCCACCAATCAAGGGAGAAGATCCACTAATCAAGGGATTTTGGTGAGGAAAGCTTCCTCCATCCATGGGGAATGATTCTTAATCATTTTTTATAAGTAAAAAGTCGAATTTTTCTCTAGGGAATGATTGACAAAATCTAGGAATATGTTCCATACCATTTAATGTGAATTCCTAGTATTGGGGACTAGATCCACTAATCAAGGGATTTTGGTGGGGAAAACTTCCTCCATTCATGTGGAATGATTCCTAATCATTTTGTATAGTAGTACCAAGTCGAATTTGCCTCTAGGGGAAGATTTTCATTAGTGTTATTTTGGAGAGAGCTTGTATTTTTGCAACTCCATTGTATTTCCTTGCAGGGATGTAATTCTATTGATGAAAATAATGAAGATTGGTGTCATGTTCAGCTTCTAAACCTTGTTCTCCTCCATAGGTCTCTAAGTTTCCTTGGGCTTGGCCATCCCAGGAGCCTCAGAGCCCTTTTGTATCATTTTATTTCCTTATTTTCATTGCTTATTCACATGCATCTCTAGTTTTTAGTTCTTTCTACTTCTGCATTTAGTATTAATGATTTCTTGTTGTAGGATTGAGTTAAATTGTTGATTTAAGTTCTTTTGTAGGATCACAAGCATTATTTCATCCTTGGAAAAGCTTTTGAATTTCATAATAATAATTGATTTGCTTGGATTAGTCTTCTTATTCCCAAATCTAGATTGTTGGACCTCCTTTTTAGCAAAGAACAGTAAATTTATGCTATTTTTTAGAGCATGCTAACGAGCGTCAATCGACTTGATTCCACTTGCAATAGATCAAAAAAAAAATTCTAGCTCATATCAAAAATCACCCCATTGCATTTTCACTTGATTTGGTTAGGCATTTTTTAGATTTACTAGCTCACTGGTTCTCAAATTTCTAGATTTTCGACTAGTAATGGTTTTTTTTGTTTTTTTTTTTTTTTTTTTTTTTTTTTTTTAGAATGGGTTAACAGAGGTCTTTTTGAGTGATTCCAGATGGAATAGGGACCTAATACATCTTATTTAATAACAAAATTTGTCCCATACAATTTTTATTTGATTTGCTTGGTCATTAAACCCTCACCAATTTCATCATTTCACAAGGAAACTTCTCCAAGCTTTTTGAGTGAATCCATCCATCTCCCGACTTTGGTTTTGAGTTCTGAGTGATCCTAGGAATTTTCCCACTCCATTCCACCCATAACACACCTTTCCTAAGCCTCCCATCACCTACAACACCTCACATTTTTCTCCTAGTTGTATCTTGTAGGTTCCCTGTAATTCCTGCAGGATCTCATGTAGGTTTCTAGTACATCATGTAGGTTTTCCTAAAACAGACTATTTTGAGGCCAAATTGATGGAAAACCCCTAGGAAGTCACCAAAATCCTCCCAAGGGTCTCCCACACCATCCAACCATCTCCTAACCCTTCCATCCAACCTTAAACATCCTTAAATTCACTTGCCACATCACCAAAAGACAAAAAGACAAAAATAGATTTATTTCAGTCCCTTTACTTGCGCATTAGTGATGTTTTATGCTTCTTACTTCCATGCTTAGATAGTAGCATTTGGTTCATGATAATTTAGCATTATTGCAAAGCATAGTTTCTTGGTAGTTAGTTAGAAAATGGTGTGTTTTAGCATTTGATTTCAATTTCTTTCCTTGTACTTTCTTTCTTGCAATAGGTTAAGGTTCCATTTCGAGCATTTCCTTTTATGCAATTAGTTTAGGATTTGAATTCAATACATGCACTCAATTACATCATGATAGCAAAGGAAGGACACATTGTATGCCGCACATATAGTGTCGATATCTCTTAAGTTTGTACGAACCCCTAGGTTGATAATTAAAGTCGGTAGCCTCGGGAGTTGCCGCATGCTTGTTGCAATACCGAGGCTCATCAAACACTATAGAAAACATCCAATTAGTCTTATGCCAATTTGTAAACTTTCGTAGCTACACAATTTATTGGAAACCATACATAAGCAAAGAAGATACATTAGCTATAAACAAATTTATCCATTACTTATGTAAGGATTTAGCCATTTCAAAACATGAAACATAAATTTTGATAATAAATGGGTTATTAATAATATATTTATTGGAAAACACAACAATATAAATGTCCAATACTTCCCCGTGAATATAATTACATTTCCTTCATGATTCTAGTGTCTTTTCTAATACGCATAATGCCCATTACATCTAAGTGACATAGCTACATATTAATTTATAGAACAAATGTAAAAGTATGCCATATGTATTACAAAATGATGGCCAGAAAAACCTTAAAATTTGCATTTGAATGTCTCCCTGGCAATAAAAAAATCACTTATGAACCAATATAAATTTTTAAACTTGTATTTCCAAGTTAAACACATAATCCTTTAACACAATGAAGCCACAAATGTCAATCTTCAACAATTAAACAACATTATCTAATATATTTATCTATTTAATAGATGCACTTGGGAAAATATCTCTAGGGGAGATTTTTTTCAAACAACTATAAACACCAACTCATGTAGGTACCACACCCATGTCAAAAAATGAAACAATGAGGGATAACTTATTGGCCATGGCTTGATTTCTCTTACTTAGCCCACTTTCAATATATATCAGCAAAGGAATTACATCCAAATCAATCCCAATCTGCCAACCTTTCCCCCATCCATGTATAACACAAGAAATGAAATTCCCTTCTTTCTAAATGGTTCCCCGATATATCCTTCTTCCCTTCATTGGTTTAGTACAAACCAACTAGTAAATATTAGTTTTCTGGAAACAAGGAATCTCAGTCGTAAAAATTACTCATATGCTCAGCCATGTTTCCACATACATTCATGATAACAAAAATAATGGAAGCATATCATACTTAATATAATGCATAGTCTAGTACCAACACATGAATGGCTGAATAAATTAAATATTTTTCCTAAAGATAGAGATAGTTCCTTCCCAAAGGCTTGCATGGAGAAAAAATTCCCTCTCATATGCTTGAGAAATAAAATGCATGGGTCATATAAGACAAATTGATAACGATGCTTGGGGATGATCTCACTTGTCAAGCTTATTAAAATAATATTTTTGATTCCCCTTACTTCCTAACTTGTTGGTTCATTTCTCCCATGCTTCTCTTATGGAGTTATAATCTCAAGTGCACCCTTTATTATAATATTATTCCAAATCACTTAAATGGTAAGTTATTAATTTAACTTACTACCTACTTACTCATTATGCCCAATGCTCGTAGAGGGTATTACGAAGAGATTTCAAGGAATATTGCAAATGAATCACAAAATCAAATCCATGACTTCCTAACAATATCCCAAGAATTACCTCTCCCCTCGATGTCGTTGTAGGGTCTCTACAAAGTCATGTTAATAGGAGTTAGCTCCCTAAATTTTAATTGTGAACATATTATCATTAAGTGTAAATGGATTGGAACCAAAATACAAGTAGAGTTATCTTAGAAGAAAAATAGATGAATGTGGTGGTATATTTTTCATGATATGCTCATGTATATGTAAAAGCATCATATGAAAAGGAAAATAATTCTTTGAGGGAGCAACAAAGGGATTGTAATACCATAAGGAAGGAAGTAGGAAAAGGGGTTGTTGAATGATTTGACTTTGTCATTGTCCTTTGAAATTACTTCCAATGTCTTTTCCATGTATTATATCACCAAAATGAGGGGAAATGCCCTATTGAATTTCCATTTTTATCATTTGAATCTCCTTCTTAAGAAATTGTAGGAAAATATAGTGATTTATTTTGAGAATTTTCCAACGAAAAATACATGCAATGTATCTTCTTATATCAAACTTGTTATAGTTTCTATTCACATTAAACAAAATGGTGTATTTTCCATGCATTATATGACCATTATCATTAGGAAACTATTCATGGGGAGAGAGAAGCTAAGATCCCATGCCATGCAAATGTTTTCTCCTTAGTTTTCATGGATATTTTGACTATTATAACAAGAGTTCCCATGTACTTGTTGTGTGTATGAACCTATAGAAGTTGGGGAATCTTGTTATTGAAAATGTGGACAAAAATAAGATGGTTGGAGAGAAATACCATTCCTAGAATATCCATAGTAGACAAGGCAATACCTTCAATCAATTAACCCTGGTATTACTACTCATTCACTAGTAGAGGTCGTGTTTATTCTATTTCAAGTTCTTATCGAAAGGTAGACAATAAATTGGGATTGTTCAACATAGGCATTGAAGATAACTACAAGTGAAAGGTTCTTTGAGGGAAATTTCACTAAAGGAGTGGGTCTTTCTTATGTTTATGGGGCAATGGAAGAGAGTACCATATCTATTCTAATGGTTGGAAGAGGGACTTAGGGGACTTCTAATGAGAATATTGGATTGTCATGAGAGTAATGGGCTGGGTTGTCTGGATTTAGCGTCGTATAGGATATTCCTTCACCCTAGTGGTATCATGGTATAGCTTGGGGTTCGAATCCATAGTTGGTTTGTACGGATTGGTGGAGAATCACTCCCTAGCAACTAGTTTGGTAGACTTGGTGTATTTTCATATAAGTGTTCATGATTATGTTTATGTCCAATGATGTTATATTGTGCTAATGTATTAAAGTAAATGGTTAATGGGAGAGTTCAAAATTTGAATTCATGTTTATGTTATTATTTTATATTTTCATATGAATTGTGTAATTTATTACTATTAGAGGATAAATTTGTCCTCGTAGATGTCTTAATTGAGTAATCAAAATCTACGGGTGGTGACGGATGGTCAAGGACAAAATCATGTAGATGCTACAAAATGATAGCAGAACCATTTTGATTGTTCTAGAGTACCACATCACCTCAGGAAGAGTATAGAGGTCGTTGGGTATGCTACATAAATGCCATTTTTTGTCATTAATGGGTGAATATAAGGTTTGGAAATATCCCTTTCCTCTCTATTATACTTTAGGTAGAACCATGACAACATCTATAGAAGTAGGCTTTTTGAAAGGAGTCAAGGTGGCTTCCTCTATCCCACCAATTACTCACTCCCAAATTGTAGATGATATCATTTTATTTGGAGAAGAAAGCATAAATGATGCTCATGTACATTAAAAAATCCTAGAATTTTTTGAAAAGGCCTTCAAGAAAAATATAAACATGGTAAAATCCCATGGTTTCTTTATTAAGAAATTCTTAAAAATAAAGTAAAAAATATCATTGAAACTTTGGGTTTTAGAAGAGGGCATTTAGCTACTAAATACCTAGGTATCCTCTTACTATATGCAGAATGAGAATAAATAATTGGGAATGAGTGATCAATAAAATTAAAGGTTGAGTAGGATCTTGGGTAAGTAGAATCCTCCACCTTGCAGGTGGAATGGTATGCATCATATCAATCCTCACAACAATACCAATTTATATGAGATATTTACATGAAGTCCCCAAAAAGTTCATAAATGATATCAAAGGCTTCCTTGAATTTTTTTATGGAAAGGAACATAATCAAAGAGGAAAGGGAATCTCTTTCCACAAAATGAGGCAACCAAACCCTAGTAGATAGGGAACATAGCTATAAGAAAAAGAAAAAGGAAAAAAGTGAAAAATAAATCCCTTACAGGCAAACACACATGGAGGTTCCTTAAATATAAATAATTCTTATGGAGTAAAATAATAAAATCCAAGTACCTTTCCATCGAGGATCACATGGAAACTCTAGAAGAGGAAAACATGGATAAAGGATCCAACCTAAGAATAACATGGTTAGAAGTATAATTATATCTATATATCACATATTGTGGAAGATAAATTATAGTAAATCAAAATCTTGGACCATGTATTGGAATGGATAACCCTTATAAATAATATTACCAACTACAATAGGATTAAAAACTAAATGTTGGAAAACAATATGGAAATGGTGAAATATTTTTAGGCTATATCCCAAGATAGTCCCATAAGGACCTAACTTATTGCATAATAACATTCTCAACCACTTAGGAGAGTTGATTAAAATAAGAGATAAATAAAAGTAGATTGATACAAGAATCAAGTTTGTCTAAGCTTCAGCGGGGAGCCCAAGGATCATACAAGGAAAAGAAGGAATTTCTATTTGATTTGGAGGAATGGAAGATTTAGAAAAAATCAAATTTTGAAATTTGATCTAGTACTTTATATAGTGAGGGAAGCAATTCTAGGGTAACCACAAACCAAGCTTAACCTAGTAGCTAGCCCTACCAGGTCGGGAGAGGGCTCTCTCCTTGTCAATCTCAGTCGAGATGATTGCAAATAGGGATTTTATGCTAGGTATAGTAGCTCTAAGGTTTTTTGGTTGATTTTTATGGTTTTGTTGCTGGATCAAATGGAGCAGGCAGCTTTGGGTCTAGGAAATGAAGTCAGGAATGCAGGGTGTTCTGTGGGGCGAGGTAGGTAGGTGTTTAAGCACTTGTATTTTAGTGAGATGGAAGGTCTAAGACTGATGAGGAGCTGAGGAGGGCATGCAGATATTATTTATCCTCTTCAAACTGTAGAAAACATTAAAAACTAAATGGATTCCCAAGGCAGAGCACTATAACGAGTGTATTCTACCTATCTATCTTGATTTCATTTAGTTAGAAGATGAATAAGATTGTAGCACACGTAACACATGAGAAAAACTAATAACAGAAGAAGAAACTATGCAAAAACACTTTACCACAAGTATCCCACAAAAATAGCTGCAAATCCTGGTTTATTTCCTTGCCAAACTGTTGCAAAGATGTACAATGTAGCTCAAAGCATCCAAGAGAGTCCAACCTTTGCTAATGACTAAAAACTACATAATATAGACATCAAACCACCTATGCTAGCCATCAGGGGTCGAATACAAGAGATAAGGTACTATTTCAACCATATCTAAACTAGGAATAGGAATATAGGCAGTGGAACAGCTTGCCTCTAAAACCATGGAAACTGATTCATTCACCCCCAAACCACCTCAAAATGATGAATCTACCCCCTAAGGTAATTTTAAAATTATATCTACATAGCATAGCATAATTTACAATCATAAATTCATCCAAGAGGAGATAAAAATTCAACTTGCAGAAAAACTAGGCAAAATTTGGATTTTTGGGCAAACTGGTCCTATGCGTAGCGCCACCTGTCCTATGCGTAGCACCACTTCTCAGCTGATTTTGGAGGCCTTCCCCTTAGCCAAATTGAGCCCAAGATAGCTCATTTTAAAGGTATTCTTGTCTAGTTTCTACAACATCTTTACTTTTTTCATTTGGAGGTCATTTCCCCCTAAAAAGTGGAATCTCCCAAGGCTGCTTCCAGTGTGTCCAAAAAGAGGCAAAGAGGGCATTTTTTGATGGTTTTTTGACCTTTAGGTGACCAAGATTTACTCCAAAAATGCTGAAAATTTTAGGGATTTATGTTCTCATCATGATGAATCTGAATATACAAACCATTTCTCCAAAAAGTCTCCCATTCAAAAGTGTAGCATCGGTGGCGCTACGCACCTAATGCAATTTCTTGTGTTGGAAAATTTCAAAATCTCAAAATGACAAAAACTTGCCTAGATTTGGCACAAGGCACTCTCATTAATTTCTTTGATGGGCTAGTGAGGCCTCAGCCAATATTTTCAACTTTTCTTGCTCCTTTTTGCTCTTTAAGACCTTCCTCAACCTAGCCTTAAGCTTCCTCATTCTCATATTGCAAATTTTGTTTTTGAGTCAAATAATGATATGACATGTGCCGGAGCATTCTATTGTCCCTGTTGGCCTTGTTGATCAGTCCCTCAAGATGCATGTTGAGCCTCTCAAGCCGATTTTCCCGGTCATGTTCAATCTCTTGCTCAATGGAAGTCAAAGTGACATGGTCTCCTTTGTCATTTTGCCTCTTCAGTTTCAACATTTCAAGCTCCATTAGGCTTTGCTTATCCTCCAACTATTTTTTCTCTTTCTTGTTCATCATCTATATCATCCTCATGCATCTTCTCTTTGCCTTTGATTTGTTTCTTATGTCTCTCCATGGAACTATCACTAAGTGTCTCTTTCCATTGTTCTCCTTTGGTTTTACAAAATGTGGTTGTATATGGATGTTTTATGGATAATAGTGTGGAAATAAGGTGAAGGAATGAAATGGGCAGAGGGTATGAAAGAGGGAGTGTGAAAATGTATGTTGAACAGAGTTTAGGGATGAGTAGGGTTTTAGGGAGAGTGGGTAGGGTTTGGTGATGTGAGTAGGGCATGTAGGGTTTGGGGAGAATGTATAGGGTTTGGGAATAGTGTAGGGTTTAGGAATAGTGTAGGGTTTGGGGTATATGGGTATAGGGTTTGGGAGTAATGGTAGGTTTTGGGTATATGAGTATAGGATTTGGGAGTAATGGTAGTTTTTGGGAGTATTGTAGGAAAAATTTTAGGGAGGGGACTATGTATGGGAGGATGAGTTGTAGGGAAACAGTAAAAGAAGATATGGGACAATAGTAGTAATGGTTGTATTGGATAGACAACAGCAATTAGGGTTTGATACTATGGACAGAAGCAATTAGGGTTTAATGTTTAGAGAGATAACACAACCCAAAAATTAATGTAACAACTCTTGTCTGCAAGGAAAGTGGTACTACTTACTTGCAAATGGAAGAATTTGGATGTTTTGCAGCAATTGGATGAATTTTGCACCAATAATGGCTCAGATGATAGTTGCGTAGCGCACTTCCCAGGTGCGTAGCACCTATCCTGTGTGTAGCGCCCGTTCAAAAACGCACAGTGGAGAAAGCCCAGGTGCGTAGCGCCGATCCTGTGCATAGCGCCAGGCAATTTTTCTCCAAAACACAACAAACTGCTTCTCTTTGCTCACTAACACCTTAAATCACGATTTTGCTCATAAACTTCAACTTCAAACAATGAATTAACTTGAGAATGAAATGGATTTATGTGGCTTGGGAACTTTTTAATTTTTCACTCTACAAAACCCACTTTATAATGTCCTTTGGCTTTTTTCAAATGCTTTGTTTTTTGGATGCTTGGCTTTTTTCTTAAAATTGATGAACTAATGCTTGATGATCTTTGCTTTTGCAGTGGCATGTATTTGGAAATATCAAAAGGTGACCAGGAGCAGCATGAGACTTCTTAATTACATATGAGAAATGATGAAATTACATGAAAATTACAAATAAAAAACAATGCTTTGTTTTCACCTCAAACTGCTTTTGAGGTGAAAAACTTATTAAATTTACAAATTATGATTTTAAAGCTTTCCTGATGGTTATTGTCTTCCTCATGTATCTGCTTATCCTTATTGGTCAATAGTTACTGAAAATTTGACATGGTGAGACCCTAATACCTAATGAAACTAAAACCCTAAGACCTAAGACCTATTTGATGAAATAGACTGAAAATGAACCTGGACCTAACCATTGACTAAATCACACATGAAAAGTGGTCAGCAGATATGTGTCATGAGGGAAAAATTGAAATGTACCTACCATCAGTTGATCCATGACCTAATGGAATGCAACTCATTGTGAATGGGACTCCTAATATGAATGCAAAAGAGTGAATTTTGATCATTGATGGCAGTGTGAAGACACTAACACTAATAGATCACATGGAAACTCTAGAAGAGCAAAACATGGATAAAGGATCCAGCTTAAGAATAACATGGTTAGAAGTATAATTATATCTATATATCACATATTGTGGAAGATAAATTATAGTAAATCAAAATCTTGGACCATATATTGGAATGGATAACCCTTATAAATAATAATACCAACTACAATAGGATTAAAAACTAAATGTTGGAAAATAATATGGAAATGGTGAAATATTTTTAGGCTATATCCCAAGATAGTCCCATAAGGACCTAACTTATTGCATAATAACATTCTCAACCACTTAGGAGAGTTGATTAGAATAAGAGATAAATAAAATTAGATTGATACAAGAATCAAGTTTGTATAAGCTTCAGCAGGGAGCCCAAGGATCATACAAGGAAAAGAAGGAATATCTATTTGATTTGGAGGAATGGAAGATCTACAAAAAATCAAAGTTTGAAATTTTATCTAGTACTTTATATAGTGAGGGAAGCTATTGGTTGAAAAAATAAAAATCCCCACAACACAGGACCTCATATATCAAGGCCAATAAGGCCTCGCCATTTATAATGGATGCAATAGAACATGTGAAGATAACTGACACCTCTTCTTGGAATGAAACCCAGCTATATAGATCTAGGATCTTTAGGAAATATTTAGTAAGCAAAAATAAGAGTGATTTATGAGTCTATTGTGAATCTAGTAAAAATCCCATGTAAAAACAATGGGTTAAAAAAATCTATGGAAGATCATGCCTAGAGTCATCATTTAGTCCTTATGGAAAACAAGGAAATAATAAAACCCTTAATCCTCAAAAATATGAGACCTCATCAAAAATAAATTTGTAGAAATATGTTCGCAAGCCAAGGAAAAATATTCAACTCTTGAGGAAGAGTTAGACATTTTTAAAGAGTTTCCCAGAAGGATATACAATCCAATCCATAATTATACCTAATATTCCCAAATGATATTCCCTTGACTTGAGTTTCTTAGAACTCAGCTATGATAGTGCATCTGAAGGAAATACATGACAAATAGAGGTAGGTGGGGCACTTAGAGACAAGTTTGGAAAGATACTATGGTCATGGTGTAGGAACATGGGAAAACAACAAACAAAGTAAAAATAAGGATTTACAACATTGGAAAATATATGAATTTATTATCAATTCCAAATCAATAATATGATTGTGAGGGTGACTAAAATTATTATCAATATTTTGAGAAGGAATGCCAACAAACCCTCCTAGGAGATCACAGCAATTTATGAATGGATAGCTTCAAATATCACTCAATTCAAATTCGTTAGATTTACACATTCACTTGGTAATCACCTAGAAAACTAGTTGGAAAATTAAATGATCATATCTAGGGAATTGATATCTAAGGAAGTGACAAATTTCATTGTTCTTGAAGAGGGAGAATGGACAAAATATATTCATCTATTTTGACAACATGATAGGCTTAAAAAACAACTATACTTTTGTCTAGCTAAGAACATAAAGATGGCTAACTATTAACCAACAATTTTTTATTGTTCACTAAGGAAAATAGGATTAATTTATTAATGAGTAAGATAAATTAATTAATTTAATAATTAACACCTAAAAAATACTACCAAATACTAAGTTAAATAGTGAATAACTTTATTATTCAACAAAAGAATAAATCCATTCATTACCCAATAATACAATGTTGAGAAATGGCAACAAGAAATTCCAGTTTAATTTGTCCTTGAATTAAGTTTGAATTATATTCTCATAGTAACTTAAAATTAGTTAATTAAGTTTATTAAACTTACTTAACTTAGGAAATTCGAGTTGGAAGTCTTTCTGTCATCATGTGTATGTTCTCCCTACTTTGTAGGAGTCGAGTATGAGTTAATTGTGAGTTGTAAAATAGAAGACTTGATTTCATGAGTCAGTTCGGTTAAATTAGTTCTCAAACCGCTTGAGGAACTAATATTGAGTTAACATCCAGTTGATGCATTAGTGCACTCAACTAGTGCTACTCTAGTTAACTAAATATTTACTCATCAGAAAATCATGCATGTCGATTCTAAGAAAGACCTAGTTAAGACTAGAGTGTAGGGATAGTGTACTATTTGTTTTACATTTTTCTGAGTTGCACTGATAGTGCATGCATTCAGGAAATGACCCTTGAGGGATTGTGTAGGTTTTAGAGGCTTTATTTCCCTTTAAATACAAGCTATCCTCCATAGGAATTACATATTGGAGTAGAGACTTGGAGGGCTTGTGAAGAGGCTAAGATTTGGCCTTGATCTTTCTTATGAGTTGGAGATTGAATTTGTTGAGTGTTGGGATTATTCTAGAGAGAACAAGCATTGTAATTTCATCTTGATTTTTCGAATTAATACGAAACAGATAGTGGGGTTTTGAGTTGTGGCTTTCCCTGGATATTTATTGTGTTATGTGCCTTTGATTCACTTCCCCTATTGATTATTGTTTGCTCGATGTTTATAGGCTTCCACTGTAAAGAGTAGAAGTAGATTCTTGTCTCTTGTTTTAGCAAATTGCAACAACTTATGAATCTACAGGATTTTCTACATGGTATCATATCTAAGAACAGTATACTAGAGGATATTTCTAAGTTTTGAGTTTCTGGGTTACAGATGAAAGTCGAATTTGCAATACATACTTCAGGATTGGCAGATGGCATTCCATGGGTTGAGGCTTGAGTGTGCCTTGAAAGGCAGCATAGCCTGGAGGGACAGGATGGAGGTTGTGCTATAGGAAAATGGCTTGAAGGAATTTTTTGAACATGCAATTCCTAAGGCAATAGCTATTGATGCACAGAATTTGGTTGAGTGGAAGAAATGTGTGGCAAAGGCAAGGCGGATAATCCTTGAGGGAGTTCGAGATCATATTTTCTCGAGTCTCCATGGAAAGGTAACCCCGCATGCTATGTGGAAAACATTGACAGGCTTGTATCATAATAGCAGTGATCAAAGGAAGTTGGCACTGAGGGATAAACTTTGTAAAATCAATATGGAGAAAGGCGAGATGATTCCAAATACTTGACCAATTTCACTCAATGTTGAGATGAACATGCAAGTGTTGGAATCATGGTTTCTGAGGAGGATATGGTGAGACTTTATCTTCTTGGACTCCCAAAGAGTTGGCATAGTTATCAGGTCTATGTCAATGGTCGGGAGAAGCTGCCATATTGGGAAGGACTATGGTCAGATTTGATGCAGGATGAGATCAGGAGGAACACAAAGGATGGCTCTTCATCAAATATTGATGATGAAGAGAATTGTGCCTTAGCAATTAAGGAAAGGAAGTGGAAAGGTAAACTTTCCCATTCAAAATCATATTCTTATCATGGAGGTAAGAAGAAGGACATGACGAAATTTAAATGCTTCCATTGTCACAAGATGGGACACTTTGCTAAAAATTGTCCATTAAAGAAGTCCAAGGAGAAGTCCTCAGGAGGAGAAGTGGGTGAGGCTTTGGCCTCCCAATTTGAATTGGACTTTTCCCTCATTGCATGCATGGTGTCTTCAGTGATGGGAAGTGTCTGGTACTTAGACATTGCAGCTTCATTCCACGTGACTGGCGACAAAGATTTATTCAGTGAACTGGAGGAGAAAGATCTCAAGATGCATATCGAGATGGGTGATGATGGTAAGTATAATGTTATTGGTGTGGGCACAATTAATTTTTAAAGGAAGCATGTGGCTCCACTCACCTTGAATAATGTTATGCATGTACCCCGGACTGACGAAGACCTTGGTATCCATTGCCATGCTTGAGGATAGAGGCTATGATGTGATATTTTTGAAAGGAAATGTGTCCCTTCGACACATAGCCACTGGTCAAGTAAAGAAGATAGGGATTCGAGTTCAGAATCTCTATAAGATAGAGGTAGAGGATTGTGTTGTTTTTAGTTCAAAAGCAGAAAAGATGTTGAGTCGAGACATCAGCGAGTTGTGGCACAGGCGATTGGGCCACTTGCAACATGGGGCTTTGAAGATATTGCAGCAAATATCTACCGGTCTTCCCAAAGGTACGCTTGAGTAAGTTGATACATGCAAGGATTGTACTTTGGGGAAATACACCAAGTCTTCCTTTGGAGATAGAGACAGTCGAGCAGAGTTTATTCTGGAGAGAGTCCATTCATATGTGTGTGGACCATTCTCGACATTATCCATGGCCAAATACAGATATTATGTTATATTTGTTGATGACTATTCTCATAAATGTTTGGTATTTTTTATGTAAAAAAAGGATCAAACTTTCACAAAGTTTTGTGAGTTCAAAGCATTGGTAGAGAAAGAGTCTGGCAAGAAGATTAAAGCTCTACAGAGTGGTAATGGTGGTGAGTATGTCTCCAATGAGTTTAATAACTTCTGTGTAGTGGAATGGATTAAATGAGAGTTGACGACACCCCATAACCCTCAAGAAATGGGGTTGCTGAGAGGAAGAACAGGAGCATAGTAGGGGCAACAAGGGCGATGTTGCATGATCAGGTCCTACCACTACACTTGTGGGGTGAGGTATGCAACGCAGTGGTTTATGTTCAGAACCGTAGCCCATATCAAATACTTGAGATGAAGACACCAGAGGAGGCTTATTCTGGTAAGAGGCCAAATGTTGGTCACTTCAAGATTTCTGGGTCATCGGTTTATTTCCATGTGACCAAAGATGCACGGAAGAAGCTTGAGCCAACAACAGAGTTAGGGATCTTTGTGGGGTACACTGATACACCCCACAACTATCGGGTGTACATACCGACTAGTCGAATGACAGTGGTTCACAGGGATATCAGGTTCGATGAGGAGAAGGCCATGTGAGTATGCCTTGAGAGGGAGATTGAGCTACATGTGGATGAGGAGCTTTTAGCTCCTAAGGTTGAGGGGCCTCAGATTGATGTGGAGAAGCCACATGTAGAGGTTCAGAGAGTGGAGACATCCACTCAGGCAAAGTCTTCAAGGGAGGGAAGAAAGTGCACTAGAGAGGCTAACAGATTGTTGGATGATGCATGGGAGAATGTTGGAGCACCCTCTTCTCAGCACAAACAAAGGAGGTCACCAGAGAGGTACACTAGATACATGGCACTTATGGGTGCATGTGTTATGATAGAGCCATCTTCCTTTTAGGAAGCAGTGCAACAGTCGGTTTGGGTTGATGTGATGGTGGAGGAGTATGAATCCATAGTTCGAAACAGTGTTTGGGATGTGATCATGAGATCGGAGGACAAGAAATTTGTGAGCTCTGTTTGGCTTTACAAGGTAAAGAAAGCTGCAGATGGTAGTGTGGAGAAGCATAAGTCCATATTTGTGGCTCGTGGCTTTTCACAGGTAGAGGGGATTGACTATGATGAGACCTCTTCTCCTATTGCAAGGTACTCATCAATCAAATCTATTTTGGCACTATCAGCACAAATGGGTTGGAAGATCCATCAGATGGATGTGAAGACTGCCTTCCTCAATGGCATGATTGAGGAAGAGGTGTACATAGAGCAGCCCGAAGGTTTTGAAACCTTGGACCGTGAGTTGCATGTGTGTCAACTCAAGAGAGTGTTGTATGGGCTGAAGTAATCACCCCGTGCTTGGTACACCAGGATAGATAGCTACTGCACTGAGTTGGGCTTCACAAAGAGTGAAGCGAATGTGAACCTGTACCACATAGTGGTGGAAGGTAAGTTGTTAATCATTGTACTTTATGTAGATGATCTTATACTGACAGGTGATGAGAATCTCATCAAATCTTACAAGGAGGAACTTGCAAGAGAGTTTGAGATGAAGGACATGGGGCTCATGCATTACTTTCTTGGCATGGAGGTATGGTAGGGAGATGGGGAGTTGTTTGTATCTCAAGGGAAGTATGCCAACGAGATACTCAAGAGATTTTGCATGGAGAGCAGTAAACCCATGGAGACTCCTCTAGCTGGTAACTGGAGGAAGAATGATGTTACTTCAAGGGAAGTAGTGGAAGCTATTGTTTACAAGTAGCTTGTGGGTTCACTCGTGTACTTAGTGAACACACGACTAGATATGTGCTATGTAGTTAACTAGCTTAGTCAAGCGATGGTTAGGCCTACCAAGCTGTATTGGAAGGCGGAAAAGCATGTATTAAGATACCTCAGAGGCACTACTCATTTTGGGTTATGGTATAGATGGACAGAGGGAGTGAAGCTTCAAGGCTTCACTAATGCAGATTGGGCAGGGAGTCCATCCGACAGGAAGAGAACATCAGGAGGGATCTTTAGTATTGGGTCAGCGGCAGTTTCTTGGTACAGCAGGAAACAAAGATCGGTTGCACCCAACTTGGAAGAGGTAGAGTACATGGTTGAAATTCAGGTAGCATGTGAGGCTACCTGAATGAGGACGATCCTGGTTGGTTTGTTTGGTCAGCAGATGGATCCGACAGTGATTTTTTTTATAATCAGAGTTGTATCAAACTCTTTGAAAATCCAGTCTTTCATGATTGGTCCAAGCATATTGATATTCGGTATCATCATCTCAGAGATTATTCATTGAGGCAGATCATGTTGTTAGATTACATACCCACGGAGGAGCAAGATGTTAACATCTTGACAAAGGCATTGTCAAGATGTAAATTCAAGTTTCACATAGACAGGATCGGGGTAGTTTATAATCCCTTTCTTGTTGAAAGGGAGTGTTGAGAAATGGCAACAAGAAATTCCAGTTTAATTTGTCCTTGAATTAAACTGTGAATTAAATTTGAATTCTATTCTCATAGCAACTTAAAATTAGTTAATTAAGTTTATTAAACTTACTTAACTTAGGAAATTCGAGTTGGAAGTCTTTCTGTGGTCATGTGTATATTGTCCCTACTCAGTAGGAGTCTAGTATGAGTTAATTGTGAGTTGTAAAATAGAAGACTCAATTTCATGAGTCAGTTCAGTTAAATTAGTTCTCAAACTGTTTGAGGAACTAATAGTGAGTTAATAGCCAGTTGATGCATTTGTGCACTGAAGTAGTGCTACTCTAGTTAACTGAATATTTACTCATCAGAAACTCATGCATGTCGATTCTAAAAAATACCTAGTTGAGACTAGAGTGCAAGGACAATGTACTATTTGTTTTAGATTTTTCTAAGCTGCACTGGTAGTGCATGCATTCAAGAACTGACCCTTGAGGGATTGCATAGTTTTTATAGCCTTTATTTCCCTTTAAATACAAGTTATCCTCCATAGGAATTACACATTGCAATATAGACTTGGAGAGATTGTGAAGAGGCTAAGCTTTGGCCTTGAGCTTGCTTATGAGTTGGAGATTGGATTTTTTTAGTGTTGGGATTGTTCTAGAGAGAACAAGCAATGTAATTTCATCTTGACTTTTCGGATTAATACAAAACAAATAATGGGGTTTTGAGATGTGGCTTTCTCCAGATAATTATTGTGTTATGTGCCTTTGATTCTCTTCCTTTATTGATTATTGTTTGCTCAATGTTTATGGGTTTCTATTGTAAAGAGTAGAAGTAGATTCTTGATTCTTGTCTCTTGCTATAGCAAATTGCATTAGCTTGTGAATATACAGGGTTTTCTACATACAACTTCTAGTTTCTTAATTGACAAGATTATGATTCATTAGCATAAATTCAAGCAATGTGATTATGAACTAGACCAGAGCAATAGAATGTAATTTACAACAATAATCGTGAATGAACATTTTATGCAATAAATCAACCAAAATAAACATATAACCTTCAATATTCCACATAAATTAACATTTTATGAACTATATAAAGATATCATCCATCAAGTTAATTAAAAGAAAAATGATTCTTCATTTGCAATCATATTATATTAAGAAAGCCTATCTAATAGATTGCATATGTCAAGGCTCAAAATTGACATAGTTTCAGTGCTAGTCTTCCCTCCCTTTGACCTCATATAACTCCCATTTTCACCACATAATGTCATTCCCTCATGCATTCTCCACAAAAAATCACTAAAAGAGACCTATTGTAGAATCTTAATGCTTAGACCCACCATAGTTTCAAGTTTAATGAAATCCTATTATGTTTAATGCCCAACCTAGTGAGCCTTGGTATTGCATCAAGAGTGTTGCAACTCCTAAGGGCTCCTTAACTTAAATTATCAACCAAGGGTTTGTACAAACTTAGAGGTGACAGTGATGTATGCACAGAAGTTTAGGTTCTACACATGACGCCCTCATTCATGACATCAGATCAAGGTGTTCAAAGACCATTCCTCCAACTTAACTATAGTGAAAACTCCTGATGAAATCGATTTTAACTATGAAATTGGAAAGGTCGTGCATTCAACTTGTAGATGCTAATTAACATTACATGAGAGGGAAAGTGCTAGTCTACTTGCAAAAGTGAAGCTACTCTATTTTTCTCATTTCATAAAAACAGTAACCTACTTTCATGTATCATTGATATACTTTACATTTGCTTGAAAATCATAAATATAACTTGTAACATGCTTGTGAATAAAAACATTAATTCTACTATGTTTTGCAGTGAGGAAAAGAAGAGGTTGGAGTGGTCTAAGAGCTTCTCTTAATCATCAAATCACAATTTGGGGGTCATTATTCATCTTAACCAAGCAAAGGTCGAAGTGGGGAGAAAAACAAGTGGAGGAAAATGGCGCTATAGGCCTACTACAGGTGCTGCTACATGATCTAGGTGGCTCCAGAAATAGAAGTGCCCTTGAAAAAGCTCAAAAATCAAAGTCATGATATTGAAGTGAAACTAGGAACATATCATAGTACTCTTCACTGATATTCCAATGGTGTGAATGGCACTAAAATCCGAGTTTGTATGCTCAAGATATAGCCAGCCAAATTTCTATCCAAACTAGGCCAAGTGGCAATCACTAAAGAGGCAACAATTTCGCAAAGTCTCAGCACGTGGAATCCTGCCATCGAAACGGGAGAATTTTTCGCCTCTTTAATTTTCCTAATGACCCCTAAAAATGTGATAATTTGTTCATAAGTTTGGTAATAAAATAAATTATTAAAAATATATAGGGGGTAGGCCACCAACCCCACCACCCCTCCACAACTATATTATATTAAAATCCAACCGGTTGGCGGGTGGTCAAAACACCACCAACCCGCAAGTACTAACTACAAGGTATGTATGGCATGGGTGTGGTATATTTGCAACCATATAATGGTTACCAAAATAGAAGGGAGTTAGCGGGGGCCAAACCTGCCCAACCTGGGTGGACCGACCCACCAAATGAGCGGCCACATATATATTATATTTAAAACAAAATTGTGTTGCCTATTTAAAACAAAAATTCGAACCAAATTTGGGGCGAGCAGGTTTTGAACCCAGTCCCCCCCACCTAATTTTCCACCACCACCAACAAATGAACAAATTGTTTTGAAAACTTCACCCACGTTTTTTATATAAACCTTAATTATTTTCCCATTCAACTAACAGAGAGAAAAGCGAAGGTCTGTGTAGCGGAACCAGAAGCAATCCAAGAGGGAGAACCCTGAGAGGGGTATCTTTTTTTATGTTGAGAAGATTTCTTTGGGGTCCATAAGTACCAGTGTCAGAAAGTGGTCTAGTTTGTAGTTGTTTGACATGATTTCGTGTCATGAATCCAATGGTGATGTTTGTTTCTGCATCTGATTTTTGCATTTTTAGTCCATGATAGGAATTGGAGGTATAAGGGTCAATTATGTAAAGTTGATTATAATTCATTTTTGTTGCCATTTAATGAAAGACGCATCCCCACTTTAAGGAAGGCCTGGAGACGTAGCCCACACTAGGTGAACTCCGTAATCAAATCATTCTGTGTGTTTGATCTCATGGTTCATTTATGATTTCCGCTTATTTTCTATGTATTTTAAGTTACTTGGTTAACATGTTATTTTATATGCAATTCTATATGCATCCTTGAAGTTAAAATATCTAGATCAAGTTTGGTATCAGAGAAGGTCTTCTTGATGCAAGTTGCATGAGTGAATGCTATCTAGGAACAAGCTCCAAAGAGGAGAAGGAAAACTAAAATCCTTTGATCCCGAAGCAGGGCATGCACCATGAAAACAGAACATGGCAAATGAGGAAGCTTGAATGGAGGAAGAGAGAAATTATCACAAATTCTTCTTCACCATGGCAGAGAAACTTGACAAGTTGTTTTTAAAATATGAGAAGAAAGAACCAGGTGACCATACATCGATAAATCATGAAGGTGGAAGAGGAGAGCCTCCTGCACTGCCCTCTCCATCCTCTAGTGACAATTCTTCTTCTGCTTCTTCTCATCACTCTAACAGGCATCATAGGAATACATCTAAAAAGCCATTTTTTAAACTAGATGTAAAGTTTGATTTGCCCACATATAATGGAGAATATAATGCAGAGAAACTAAAAATTTGAATTAGAAAGATCGAGGTTTATTTTCGGATTCATCAAATCGAAGAAGATGAGGCCAAGATCCAATTAGCATCTCTTCAGCTGAGTGGCACTGTTCTTGTTTGGTGGGAGATCAAGTTGCAGAAAGGTAGCAAACACTTGGGTAATATCCTTTCTTCTTTGTCCAATTTCGTTTCTACATTAAAAGATCATTTTTATCCTTTGGTTTATAGACAAAAGGCATTAATGGAATGGAGATATTTGAGATAAGGAAAGGGTCAAAATGTACAAATATTCACAGGAGATTTAGAAAACAAGCATTGAATTTGGGCATTTCACTTGATTCACCCGAAATTGTAACAAAGTATATTGGTGTTTTACATAGTTACATTAGGCATTCTTTGTTGTTATTTGAGCTTACTACTATTGATGCGGCCAGTGTGAAGGCCATACACCTTGAAAGTAGGGGCAAGAATGATAAAAAAGAGAAACCAAAGAAATCATATTTCAAACCTCATAATGGCAAGTTCAAAGGAAAAGGAAATGGAAAAGACAAGAAGGCATCTAAAAACAAGAAGGAGGAAGAAGCAAAGCCATCTTTCACACATTGCAAGAAGGAAGTCCATGATGATGAACATTGTTGGAAGTTGCATCTAGAGTTGAGACCAAATATATTTGGTGGGAAGAACAAGCAAAATACGATGGCAACCATACAGCAAGACCTTGGATCTAATTTCGGTGATGAAACACAGATCACAACAATGGACATAAAATGTACTCTTCCTCTTCATGCTAATGAAAATTCTAAATTGCATGTAAGTACAATTTCTTCAAATGAGTCTCTTTTTAATGAACAAAAGAGGATTGAATTGTCCCACATTAGAGTCATAATGAAGCATACTAAAGTGGAAACCTTGTTTGATCTGGGCTCACAAGAAAATTTGATTTCAAAATCCTTGGTTAAGAAGTTAGGATTAGAGACCAAGCCTCATCTGAAACCCTACCATCTTGGTTAGGTGTGTGATAAAGCTAAATTGCATGTAACCAAGCAGTGTAGAGCTGGATTTGTGATTGCATCCAAACTAGTAGATGAGGTTGATCTTGATGTTGTACCCTTGGATATTTGTGGTATTGTAATGGGGTTTCCATATTTGTATGACAAGAAAGTAGTTTTCTTTCGCCACGAAAACAAGTATCATCTCACGAAAGATGAAGTGGAAAACACTTTCAGAGTTTATCGTACCAAAATCAGTGCCAGTCTTGTAAGTGCAGGTAAGATTAAGAGATTCATCAATTCCAGCAAAGGGTGCATGCTCATGATTGTGAGAGAAAAATATGTAGAGACATATGAATCTTTCCAAGGTTGTGATCCCACTCATCAAAAAGAATTGTATGCAATTGTTTCTAATTATAATGGGATTTTTCAGGAACCAAGTGGGTTGCCTCCAAAGCGTGAGATCCAACATGAGATTCACTTGTAGCAGGATGCTCCTTTACCCAACATTGGTATGTACAGGTTGTCAACCATCGAGATGGAGGAGATAAAGAATCAAGTGCAGGAAATGTTGAACCAAGAGGTCATAAGGCCAAGTTATTCTCCATGTGGCTCAACCATCATGTTGGGGCCAAAGAAGGATGGCACATTGAGGATGTGCAGGGACTAAAGGGAACTCAACAAAATAATGGTGAAGAATCGGTACACTCTCCCTCACATTGATGATTTATTAGATCAATTGAAAAATATTGTCTATTTCACAAAACTGGACTTGCGCAGTGGCTATCATCAGGTCAGGATTGTAGAATAGGATGTATGGAAGACTGCATTTCAAGATAAAACAGGGGTTGTTTGAATGGATAGTGATTCCATTCGGGCTATACAATACTCCAACCATATTCATGAGCGTGATGAATGATATTTTCAGACCTTTTATTGATGATTTTGTACTTTCGTATCTTGATGACATTCTTGTTTTCAGTAGGACAAGAGAAGATCATGTGATTTATGTTAAAAATGTGCTTGATGTTTTGTAAAAAGAAAAATTGTATGTCAAAATATCTATGTGTGATTTTGGCAAGACCTATTTGGTTTACTTGGGTCACATTGTCGGAGGTGGACAATTAAAAATAGATCCTTCTAAATTTAAGTGATTGTAAAGTGGCCCAAACACACAAATATTACATAGGTTCGTAGCTTTTTGGGTGCAGTACAATACTAGAGAAGGTTCATTACCAACTTCTCTGTCATTGCATCCCCCTTACATGCATTGAAGAGTGTGAAGCAAACCTTTCAATGGGGAGGAAACCAGCAAAAAACCTTTGATACATTGAAAGAGAAGATCAGTATTGCACCAGTTTTTGCCTTACCTGACCTCCAACAACCTTTTGAGATCGAGACAAATGCTAGTGGATATGCCATGGGAGTAGTATTGATGCAACAGAGAAAAACTTGTATGTTACCATTCGAATACATTCTCCCAAGTTGTCGTGAACTATTCCATGTATGATAAGGAGTTGTATGCCTTGGTTCAAAGAACGAAGAAGTGGAAACACTTATTTATTGGAAAGGAGACCATCATTCATATAGATCACCAGCCCTTGTAGTACCTCCAGTCGCAAACCAAGCTTAAATAAGTACGTCATTTCAGATGGATGCGATTCCATCAACAGTTTCACTTGGTAATAAAATACAAGAAGGGCTCGAGCAAGAAAGTGGCAGATATGCTTTCTCTCGCTCCTATTTATGCATCTATATTTTTGCAAAATGCTTCTTTATCTTTTGAAAGTTATATTGAACAATATGTTGATGATGATTATTTTAAGGAGATTTATGCAAAGCTGACTCATGGATCACAAGTGGACAATTACCATCTGTAGGGAAATTTGTTGTACCACCTTGGAAAACTTTGTATCCCCACAAATGATAGAATACATGTAATCAGAGAGGCAAAAATCTCTCTTGTGCAAGTCATTTTGGTGTATGGAAACTTTGTGTCATTTACAGAGGTTGTGTTATTGGCCTCGCATGAAAAATATTGTGACTCGATATGTAAAGGGATGTGTGTTGTGTTCAGTTAGCAAGACCACTAATAGAAAATTAGGGCTCTACACACCACTCCATGTTCCAAGTCACTGATGGGAAAGTGTGTCGGTGGATTTTGTAGGCAGTTTTCCTTTGTCTAGGATAGGTCATGACTATTTGTATGTCATTGTGGATCGATTTAGAAAAATGTGTCTTAATGCCTTGTAAAAATTAGGTCACTACAAAGCAGACTACTCATTTTTTCTTCCAATTTGTATGGGTCAACTTTGGGCTAACGACATCCATTGTGTTGGATCAAGACTCTCGCTTTCTTGGAGAGTTTTGGATGAGCTTGTGGAGAATGATGGACACCAAGTTGAAGAGGATCATGGAATTTCATCTACAAACCGACAGAAAAACAAAGGTTTTCAATTGCATAGTGATACACTTACTTTGAGGCTATTGTTGCAAGCATCCCAAGTTGTGGGACAAGCAGCTTCCTTGTGTACAACATGCATACAACTAGGGAGTGCATTCATCCACTCAAAGCTCACCGTTTGAGACATGCTTTGGATATTTGCCAAAGGATCCCTTAGACATGGTCTTTGGGAGAGATGAATATTCCAGTGTGTATGATGAAAGGGACAAAGCACATAAGTTCATTTAGTGAATTCAGATGATTCACCGTGTAGTGAAGGAGCAGTTGAAGAAAATTCAAGCTTGACATCACAAGCACCGAGTCGATCACCAATTCGAGGTTGGAGATAAAGTGTGGCTCTGCATCAGCAAATACAAAATGAAATGGGAAGGAAAGAAGTTGAGAACAATCCGGTATGGCCCATTTACCATATTAGAGAAGATTGGAGACGATGTTTTTCATCTCAATTTGCCATCATACATGTAGATGTACTCAGTGGTGAACATTGAAAATTTGAAGCTTTATGAGCCTTCTTTGATCATGGACACCGAAGAGGTTGGATAGGTTCCTACAGTGGATGACTTTGCAATCGAATACTTGGACAAGCTATCGGAAGACATCATTCTTGACAGAAAGACCAGGACTTCACGATAGGGAGACGTTGAGTACCTTCATATTGATTTCAAGGGAATGCATCAAAGTAAGGCTTGATGGATTAAAAAGGAGAAAGTGAGGGAGAAATTCCCTCACTTTCTAATTGACTGATAAAGGTTTTAGCATCCCAAAAGCTCATTAGTAGGGAGGAATGATCTAGGTGGCTCCATAAATAGAAGTGGCCTTGAAAAAAAACTTAAAAAATGGCATCAAATTGAAGTGAAACTAGGACCAGCTCATAGTACTCGTCGCTCTAATTCAAACGGTGCAAACAACACTCAAATCTGTGTTCGTATGCTCAATATATAGCAGTTCAAATTTCTGGTCACTGAGGCGAAGTCGCAATCACTAACGAGGAAAAATTTTGGCAAGTCTCGATGTACGGAATCTGACCATCAGAATGGACGAATTTGTCACCTCTTTAATTTTCCTAATGACCCTAAAAATCCAATGCTTTGTTCATAAGGTTGGTAAAAAATATAGGGGGAAAGCCACCAAGCCCACCACCCGTCCACAACTATATTATATTAAAATTCAATCAGTTGGTGGGTATTCAAACCCCGAAAAAACCCACAAGTACTAACCACAAGGTGCGTATGTCATTGGCGTGGTCTTTCTCAACCATCAAAAAAAAAAATTTCTAAACCAAATTTGGGGCGGGCATGTTTTGAACCCAGTCCTCCCCCACCTAATTTGCCACAGCCACTAACAAGCCAACGACTTGTTTTGAAAACTCCATCTGCGCTTTTGTATATAAACCTTAATCATTTTCCCATTTGACCAGTGCAGAGCGGAGCGGGGGTCCATGCAGGGGAACCAGGAGTGGTCTAGGAGGGTGGAACCCTAAGAGGGGTATATTTTTTATGCTGAGAAGATCCCTTTAGGGTCCAGAAATGCCAGCGTTAGCAAGTGTTCAAGTTTGTGGGGGTTTTACAATATGTATCCTTATTCAACAACAAAAAAATCATCCACAAGTGTAATATGGTTGGAAAGAAAGTGGATGAATTTCTCCTCTTGAGTAGCCATTCCCTGTCAGATGTGCACCCTACCCTTTGCATTTCACAAAATATATCCAAATATTGTGTATAATGTGTGATTTTTTTATTTTTATTCTTATGTTTTAGATTTTGTTAATATTTCTTTTCTTGCACAAGTTTATCAAACTCTTTAAATCTTCAAGCACTAGGTCTCTTTGTTGAAATTCCATCACAAGGGAGAATTTATTATCATGACAATTACTTGTGACAAATATGTGTATGTTTTTCTCTTAGTATTCATTTAATTTAGTTAAGTCATCAAGCAATTATACATTAATAATTTAGTCATTCAGATAGAGATAACAGTGCATAAGAAATCATAGACAAGAGGCACCAAAAGTTAGGCCAGATGCTAGGGAAAAACCCATAAGGGGAAAACCTAGCAATCCTTTCCTTATATAACATTTTATCAACAAGAGAAATCCAATTCATATACAAATTGACAAATATAAGCATGACAGTTAATTCCTCCAATGACAAGTCATCCCTCCACCAATAGCCCAAACAAGCCTGCCATATTCCTATCCTTAGATGCAATGCCTCTCAGCCTCCTCCAACTTACCCTATATACCAAGGAGACAAATCATCACATGGTAGGTCAAAACACCTGGTCTAAATTCCATTCACCAACATCTCATAAAATGCTTTCAAAGTAGCTATGGCCATGTTCAACTTTTCCAAGACCTTCAATAAAGTATGATACCCTTCATAATTCAATTTAAAACGTTTCTTATGGACTTGATCGAGTGTACCCATGACCTTCCCAATGTCATTTTCTTCCTCACAAGCATTTATAATAGTAATCCTCAAATTATTTTTTGTGCCCCAAAGTTGCTTAGATATTAGCAAATTTATAATGGAAACATATGACTCTACATTGTGTCTGTATTAAGGACAATGTTTAATTTGGTGAAAGATGCAAAGTAGACTCATGTTGAAAATTTCATGTAGATCTTCTTAGGTATTATGTTGACAAGTATTTTTGGACCTAGAAAACCTTCAAAATTCATAGTTATATTTTTCCTTGAAATCCATACACATCAATATTTTGAACTTCAAGTTGCCTGAAGAGTTGTTGAAAACCATAATTCATGTAACATGTTACACCTCCATTCTTAATACCAACATAGCCACCTGTTAACTTATATCCATAATGTTGGACCCTCGAGACGGTTCTCGGCTGAAAAAGAACCAGTGCCCAAGACATTCTCCAAATTTTTAAAGATTGTTAAAAATATTATTAAAATGTTGTCCAAATACAATACACCCTTGTGTGCAATGAAAACTTAATCTTAGAGATAGATTTTAATACCAATACCAGCCTCTTATTATTGATTACATATTTTGAAATATGTTATGAAAAGAAGAATTTGAAGTAATTAAGGTTTATAGCGTGGGATTTTAAGAATCCAACTTGTAAACCCTAGGAAAGAAAATATGAAAGTTATAAGTACAAAATGGAACGTTGAAGCCATGGAGAGCCCTTTAAGGCTTTTCTAAATGGAAACCACGGGTATTTTCTACAACTTTTAAAGAAACATAAATAAATATGTGCCTTATTCAAGAATACCTGCTACAATCATACAGTAGCTTCATAAGAATAAAATAAGGATGAAACTCACATAAGAAAAGAAACACATACTATAATCCAAAAAAGAAATGGAATCAAACTGGTAATTTTTATTATCTCCAAGGAAGCATAACCATTACACAAGTCAAAATTTCAAAACTCCAAACCCCCTCTCCATTGTTCTTTTTCATTAAATAATACACCAAAGAGACTTCAGGAATGGAACATAATTGTCAAAACTGCTAACTAACCTAAAACTTTTGTTTGACGAGTCTTTTACAAAATTTTAAGTACAAGACTTTTCCCATATATGAGAAATTATACAACTTTTAAACTATGAAAATAAAACAGAATTTGGTGAAAATATTTAGTGTTAGTTCTAGGTTCCATTATCTCGGCCATGTGGAAGTGATCATCTTTTCACACTTTTCCCAAATTTCTTTGACTGGAATCTCACATCCAATCAGGTCTTGACATGTTATTTTCAAACTAGAATGCTTTGTATAGTTGGGTTTTGCTATGAACAATGTCTTTATTGGCCAGAGGAGTTGAAAGTCTTGATGTAAATAATTGACAATGGTTTGCGCCTATAGAATTTCTGACTTTTCATGTATCCTATATGCTTTACTTTTGACCTTTACTAATCATTTTTCATAATCTTCTAAGGAAAGTAATTCTCCTTGGTGGTTCCAACAAATACGTAATCCATCCCTCAATATTTGATCAAACTTGTTGTTAAACATTGAGACTACCTTCTGGACCTCCTTCTCTGCATTTTGAAGCTTCAATTCTAAAAAGATTCTTCATGATTACTTTCTTGATTTTCATGATAACTATGGTTTTATCTATCATTCCCATGGTGTTTAGATCTTTTGGAGCCATATCATTCAAGTATTTAAACATTTTCCTGGACTTTGGTACATCTTTGTCTATTTCTTGCTTGATTTTTTTGATAATTGGCTTAGACTTATTCGACAAGGATTTCTGCTGTTGAATGTATTCCCAAACTAAATGAATTTCCTAGATGAGTTCATCCCACACAATGTTTTTGGGTTCAAATAAAGAAATTTTACCCTTTAGCTTTGATTTTAGAGTTTTTATTTCCATTAGAGCAACTTTGTTTTCTTGAACTGGACTATCATTTCTTTCATTTTCCTTTTTTAATGCTCTTTCTTTAATGCTCAACTGATTTTGTGTCTGGGACAGAGTACATTAGTTTTTTTTTAAATCCACCTCTTAAATTCTTAAATCTGAAATTACTTTTGTTAGAATTTTTTAAGGATCTTGGGAATCTGAATCAATTGGAACAAGTATGGTACATACATGATATTTAGCTCATTTTTCTAAAATATGGAGTTTCTCCTGCAAAATAACAATTTCCCTATTTATATTAATCATTTCTTCTAGCAACTGTTCTTTTTCCTTTTCAACCTATGCAAACTCAACTATTTGGACATGCTTACACCCAGGCATATTTAGTTTCTTCCTCAAGGACTATATTTTAGATTTAGTATTTTGTAGTATCGCTTTGGTTGCTTCTATGCCTTCTGGATCTACTCCTAGCTTGATAATTAGTTTCTTATATTCTTCATTTTGTATATGTTTAGCTCTTGAATTTTCTTTCTCCTGTATTAATTGATTAGAAACCTTTTCAAGCAACTTCTCTACTTTAGATGTTGTTAAATAACAATTGCCAAGATCACTGTAGAGCATTTCCCCAACTTGTTTATGAAATTTTATTTTATCAAGAAATGGTAGATCACCTACATTTATAGACAAATTAATCATTTTAAAATTAGGTCTTGCAGGGAAGGATTGAGTAGTAGAATGCACGAGAGAGAGCTTTAACTTATTCCTTTGTAAATCCATGGCATAAAGCAACCCGGTTTGATAAACCAAGGTTTATAGTGTTGATAGTTAGGCTTCCATATCACCTTTCATCCTGTAACTTCTTCCTTTAATTTGCCAGTAGTTTTTTTTCAAGGAAACTACTTGAGATGGAGCCTTGTCAACTAAAAGTGTTGCAATATTAGTAGAAATAGAAGAAGAAGTTGTGTACTCTGGATTCTCCAATTTCGTTTGGAAACCAAGTTTTTTAGAGGGAACTTCAGTCAATTTGACTTGCAAATTTTCCTCTTCTTTTCCTTGAACTTTAGCTTTATTTCCTGGTTGTGAATCTTCCATTTTAATGTTTGTTTGCTCAGGAGCATTCCTCTTCAAATATTTAATTGTTACAAAGGGGGTTTCAATATCCATCTTTTGTTGTGCTTTGTCACCTAACCTAGTTTCTTGATTTTCCATCTTTTCCAACTATGGTTTGATATCATGTGAATAAGGGGTTAAACCAACCTCAACTCTTTTATCATAAATTATGTGATGTGGATCATATTTCCATCTTTACCCTTTCACAAAATTAAACTTTTTCAACATATCCTCAATCTTTGTAAGATATTCCCTAATGTTTACAATGAATGGTCCTACAGTGCTCTCTAGTTTAAAAATGTATCCTCCACATCTAGAAAGAAAATGAACATGGTTTAAATTTATAATTTGTCTTATAAATTCCGCAGAAGAGTCTCATGGGCAAGAATGTTGCCTGGTGATAAGGTTGTACCTCATCTCCATATATTATTATTTATGTGTAGTCCTCAAATACATACCAATCCCCCACTCTCAAATCAATGTTGAGTTGCATAAATCCTTTTACCTCAAGCAAAATAATTGGAGGTTTCTTATTGTTCAAAAAAAAATATACGATGGCCATGAAAGATGACAGATTTTGAGAAAAGCCCTTATTGTTATCTTTCCATATGATGACATGGGTCCATTCGACCACTGACCTCATTTGATTCTTTGAATCCATCATGTGCAGGCTTAAATAGTTAAATTATTTGCATGTATACATAGAAACAAATGGACCAAAACGGATGGATATATAAAATAGCCAATTACATGAAAATTCTAAAATTGAAGATTGATGAACTTAGCTAGGTAAGAGGTAATATCTAAAACAACATCAGGACATAGCATCATGCTTAAGAATCCAAAATCTTGTTCGATGATTATCCTGGTATCATCCTCCCCGAGAAGGAACAAAATCACTACTAGGACATGCTATGCAGTCTCGAAAAGTAGAGTTATGGGTAATTAGCTGTAGGTGGGGGAATCTAAGAGTTTAATGGTAAAATCAATCTAAAAAATATTTCTCTATCAAAATTGGAAAGGGCTTTATATATAAGGGCCAACATATCATCGAAGAGATTCTTAGGTTTTTGAACCATGGGAAATTTAAAGGCCTCCTATATTAACTCTAGTGTAACTTCAAGAATGTTTTCACGTGAAGAGGACATAATGAAATTTATTTGAGGGACAAGAGAAGACATAAGCCAACTTACAAACACTGGGAAATCATAGACAATTGTCAAAATGGCATAGTAAAGACCTAATTGGACAAAGTTGAGGATGTCATTAGATTCTTTAGAACAATCAAGGGTATCTTGTCAAATTTCCAAAAGGTCTAGTGGGTAATGAGGATCATAAATTTTATATTCTCAGCCCATTAATCGAATGGGACCAGATGGTGAAATGGTTACATCGTTTTGGGTAATCTTTTGGGTTTTCTTCATACTTACAGCTTAAAGAAACAACATAGCCAAGAAAAAGGAAAATGTGAGTTACCCGATGTGTATAGAATGAGTGGAACTAAACGAAAACATGGAACTGGTAATAGGGATGTCAGTTGCTACAACTTTGTGGACTAAAGGATGAACAAGCTAAGACCAAGAAAAACCCTTTTAACCTTGGTGGACAAGTGGGAGAAATCAAATGGTTTATTTTCATTACAAGGGTGACATGAACTAATAGGGCAATAGGTAATGGTTGACATGATGCTTGCTCACTTAACTTTCCAATTGTTAATTCTCTTTTAACAGGTGGTTTTTTTTAAACCAATTACTACTTACAACAGGTTCCTCTCATGGTTTTTAGAAATGTAGGCGTACCCATCATATTAAACGACAACCGTAAATCATCAGATTAGTGGTTTCCATCATACCAATCAGTGATGTGTGCTCCTCATTTAAATCTCGGTCATGTTAACCCATCGTAAAACAATTCATCTCTTTGGACTATGCTAATAAGTCGTGATCTGGTCTCAACTTGTGCACATTTTATATTTTAATTTTCATTGAACTATGATCCACTTTTGCATATTTTCTTTAGAAACTATGGCAAGTTCATCACAATTTTAAAAAATGGCAAGCATTTCAGTGTTTCGACGCCACTTCAGATTGTAGAAACGTTGTAACCTTGGAGGGTTCATTTCCATATCTTTTAAAAAAAATTGTGAGCCCTTCAGTCTTGCCACACCAATTCTGACGGAAGCGATGTTGCAACCATGGAAAGTTCATCACAATTATATATTTTTAAAAAATTAGTGAGCCTTTTGGTCTTGCAACACCTCTTCTAACGGCACCAACGTCGCAACCATGACGAGTTTGTTGCAATATATTTAAAAAAAAAAAATGTTGGGCCTGTCAGTCTTGTGACGCCACTTGCAATGAAAACAATGTCACAACCATGGTGGGTTCTCGTAATATCTTTTTTTATTAAATTTTTTTCCCTTAGGTCTAGTGATGCCACTTCCGACGGTAGAAATGTCTCAACCATGGGAAATTTCGACAAGTGTAATGACAAAGAACCATTGAAATTATGTTTATATATATATAGATGTATATGATCTTACCGAGATAGTTTTAGTTTTAGCTAGATTTTATTTAGATTGCTTTCATTAAGTCTTAATTGTGAGATTATTTATATCATTTCTTTCAAAAGCATTTAATTTATTTATCTTTGCAACAAGTCTCCATTCGTTGGAGTATATTTTCGTAGAGGCAGTCTAGCTCACATATTGGTCAAAATTGTTATCCCAAATGGAAAAGGGTCTAATTGGGATCTTAACTAGGTGATTTTCTAATGTTGATTTGGTCAATTTTGGCCATCAACACCCCACTTGTGACCCTCCCACTGCACTTAGCGCATACAAAACAACTATGGGGTTAACCATCCAAATAATATGACACATACATGACATTCTCCCACATGTCTTTTTCTTTACATGCAAGGGGTTACAAGAGTACATGATCAACAAGGCACCAATGTCCATTGTTGTTATACACCAAGAGAGCTTCTCAGTGCTCATAGACTTTGTTAGTGAATATGTAACATTCTTTAAGGTGTCCATCTTCACTAGCAACACCTTCTTCTCTTCAAGCATGTCTCTCACAAATTGATATTGAACATCAATATTCTTTGTCTTATAATGATAAGTTGGGTTGTTTTCCAGGAACATTGCACTATAATTGTCACAATCTATCCTTACAACTTGTTCTACCAACCCAATACCTAAATAAAATATTTGTAACCATATCGCTTCCTTGCTCGCATGAGTGACTGCCATGTATTCAACTTATATACTTGAGAGTGCCACTACAAACTATATCTTGCTCATCTAACTAGTTACTCCTTGAAATAGGTTAAACATATACATAATTTTATGTCTTTCGTGAACTAGATATCCAACCTAGTCTATATCAACAAAACCATGTATCTTCAGCACTTTGTCTACTCTTTATCTTCCATGATAGCACAATCCATAACCAATAGTGCCACACAACTATATGAAAACACTCTTTATTGATGCCTAATGCTCCTTCCCTAGGTTTTACATATATATACTCTCTCATTGCACATACTATGTCTAGTCTAGTATGGAGTACTACATACATCAAATTGTCAATTGCACTGCTATATGGAACATAGGACATGTCATTTTCCTACTCATGTGTCATGGGACATTGATATGCAAATAAGTTAACACCTATAGGAATAGGGACTTTTACCAATTTAAATTTTCATATTAAACCTATGTAACATTGTTTCAACATACGTTCTTTGATTTAACTAGATTTTCTTGTTTGTTTATTCTATTTTAATTTCTATGCCCAAAATGAAATTTGTAGCACCATGATCCTTCATGTCAAATTTAGAGGAAAGTTGAGTTTTCACAACTTGTATGATTTCCTTGTCATTTCCAAACAACAACATATCATCCACATACAAGACCAAATAAATCAGATGATCACCAACTGATTTGAAATACACAAAGTGATTCACTTTTCTCTTGTAAAGCCAAGTCATAATACATAAGTATCAATTTTTTGATACCACATACTTTGTGATTTCTTTAACCCATACAGGAATCTTTTCAGCATACATATCAACTTTTTCTTTCCCTTCAATGTAAATCCTTTTGCCAACTTCATATAGATTTCTTCTTTTAGATCCCCAAGTAGGAATGTTATGTTCATGTCCATTTATTCTACTTCAAAATAAGAAATGCCAACAATAGATAAAATAAAAATTTAATAGAATTTTACTTGGCAGTAGGAGGAAAAATATCATCAAAATTGATTCCTTCTACCTAGGAATGACCTTTTGCTACTAACAAAGGTTTGTATTTCTTGACTTTTCGTTTTGCATTTAAATTTTTCTTAAACACCCATTTTCTACCAATGGGATTTCTTCTAGTAAGCAACTCCATTAGGTCCCAAGCCTCATTCTTCTCCAAGGGTACCATTGCTTAAACCATGGCCATTACCAAAGCTTGCCATCCTCTAAATCAACTACCTCCATAAATAGTTATAGGATCATCATTAGTAATAAATAAAGCAAAATCATAACATAAACGAGGTGGAGTATACCTTTCTTATTACCTCCTTTCCCAAATTGATCTCCTTAGTATCGGTTCTTCTTCCTCTAATTCTTGTTCTTCTATAAAGTTTGATTCATCATCCTTCAATTCAAACTCTATTTTATCTAGTTCTTTCTCCTTTGGTAGGACATTATATTTAACATCTTTGATTTCTCTAAATACCACATCTCAACTATACACAACCTTCTTAGTTTACGGGTTCCAAAGCTTATAAACTTTCAAACCATCTTTGTAGCCAATAAAGATACATTTTTTAGGTATATTATTTATCTTACTCCTATTTCATTGGGAATGTGTACATAAGCATCACAATCAAATACCCTAATATGTTTAAGAGATGGTTTCTTACCAATCCATACCTTGCGTGGAGCCTTGTCATTCAATGTTGATGAGGGTGGTCAATTTACCAAGAAACATGCAATATCCATTGCCTCTACCTAGAATTATTTCCCTAACCTTACACCACAAAATATGTTCCTTTATTTTTTCATCATCATCTTGTTCATCCTTTTTGTAACTCCATTATGCTAAGGTATGCATGAAGTAGTATTTTTCCTTGCTATACTGCACTTCTTATAGAATTCCTCATATTCGTTCCCACATAATTCTCCACCATTATTTTTGCTCAATACCTTAATTTTCTTCTATGTATGATTCTCCAAAAGAGCCTTAAACTCTTTAAATTTGTCAAAGACTCCAGGTTTCTTCATGAGGAAATAAATCCATATTCTCCTCAAATAGTCATTTATAAATGAGACATGGTACATGGATTTACCTAGTGGTGGAACCAACATAGGTCCAAACACATCATTGTGCACCAACTATAATATTCCCTTTACCCTTGTAGCACCAAAGGAAAATCTTACTTGATTATGCTTCCCATATAACAAAAAATGCTCATATAAATCAAAATTTAGAGAGAAATTAGATAAACCTTCAACCATATCTTTACCATGTCGTACTTGAAGGCCCTTATCTCCAATATGTCCCAATATTTGATGCCACAACATAGTTTTTTTCTCTAGGGACTATAGGAGTTTTTCCTTCTTCTGGTCCACTCTTAAGAACAATGAAATTGTTGCACCTATGACTAACAATTCTTCCTAATAGCTTATACAAAGTTTTAATCCAAAATCCCCTTATCAATACCATTTCTTCTTGAACCATCTGGAGGGTTTCTATTTCAAACATTGTTTTTTATACCTATATCAATCATCTTTCTTATGACAATCAAATTTATGGCTAATCTAGGAATGTGAAAAACACAAGGGAGTGTTATAATGCTTCCATCCATGAGCTTCAACTTGAATTTTACTTGTCCTATGATTTTGGGTATTGGCTCATTTCCTAAGGAAAAATCACTACCATCATACCATTCATACTTACAAAACCTCTCCCTGTGAGGAGTCATATGAAAGATACTCTTGAGTCAACCAATCATGCCTTATGATTTGCATGTGTGCTTAAAGAATCCAAGTACACATCCCCTCCTTTATCTAAGGAGGTTTTTGCTTCTATAGAAGAAGCATCATTAGATCCTTTCACTCTCTCAACACATTTGGATCTACAATATTTCTTGCAATGCCCTTATTTTCCTCATCTCCAACATTCCTTTATGGAGTTTCTTAGAGATTTAGATCTTCCTCTAGATTTAGATCTCCCACTTGAGGACTTATTTTTATTTCTATCTTGGGAGCATCCCCTTACAAATAGGGCATCTAAATTTTGAATTTCCATGTTTTTTATCTCATCTCCTTTGGTAACAAGGATTAGAGTATTTCATCAAAACTTATAGTAGTTGCATTACTACTTATGGAAACAACCAAACTATCCCATGAGTCTAGTAATAAACATAACATTATCTTCATCTAAAATCTTAATGTCAATAGATTATTGTTGACTTACCATAGTATTGAAGGTGTTCATTGGCTTTGTCACCAAGTCTCCATTCTTCATCCTTAGGTTATACAACTTCTTCCTAGGAGTAATTTATTCACTGGGGACTTAGATTGATATAATGCCCCTCACTTGTTCCACAATGCCTTTGTTGTAATTTCTCCTGAAACATTCAGTAATAATGAATTTGCTAGACAAAATTGCATCATGGTCTTTGTCTATCAATCCAAATTGGTCAAATCTTCTGTCAAAATCCCCATCAGTGCAAGTCTAAGATCCACAATGGTCATGTTATCATTTTTTAGTTTGAATCTGAAAAAAAAAATTTATGTAAATGCTGACAATTTCAGTGTCAACGAGAACAATTTGTAATAAACAAGGAAATGAAGATAATACGGTTATGAACATTTATCAGTTGCAGAAAAATGATTAACGGGAATATACAAACAACGAGAGTGTCAGCGTTATCAAGTATTGGCTGATAGCAGGAATATCAGCAGCAAAAATAAAATTTCAAATTTCAAATTTTTACAATGTGCTCACACATGCCACATCAGCAATACAGTAATTATTGTTCAGTCACACCAGGATTTACCTGGAGGTGAAAGGTATGTATTGAAAGTGAAAATTTTTTCCGCCGAACAAATATGGTGTGATATTTAATTATCAAAGGGTCAGAGTAATCATTTAACTTGTCAATCAGTTAGTTTGTTTAAAAAAATGTCATTGTGTTTACCGCATGTTATTTTCACCTTTGTCATTTGCATAGTTATGTTAGTTCGAGCGATGGAGAGTTGTTTGTTTCAATTTTATTGATGAGGATATAGTGTTCGATCTTGGTTCTTTGTTTGTGTAATCATCAAATCGTAGGAAAAAATGGAGGAGTGGTAAACTAAACTGAAATGATCCCAAAGGCCTCGATCTTCTAGAGATTTATCCAGACATTCAACAACAATTTCAGCGGGCTTGGTGGGAGAACTTTTTTCACCAGTGCACCGACTACCATGATGTCATAGCTTGAGCATTTGTCCAGGGGTTTGAAAAATAGCCAGTAGAAGTAGGAGGACTTTTGTTTCTCGTTATAGAGGAATTGATTGCAGAAGTTACACAGCTTTTCCAACATATGGGGAAAAGTCTTCAGAAGCCATGTTCTAGCTGGGATCGATGTCCCATTTTTCCAAAAGATAGAATTTAAAGACAGAAATTGGAAGACAGGGGTGTAGAGATCATGGCTGGAGGATAAATGGCATGGGATGCTACACATTACCCAACAATAATTCACGTGTGAAGGGCATTTTAAATGAGAAATAATTACCATTTTTATTTCCTAACTCATCTAATAGGGCAAGTAAGAATAAACGCTTGTTTTTATTTACTGGAGAGTCTTAAACACATGGTTGCTCATTTCTAGGCCAGGGAAAACTCATCTCCTCATTTTGTTTACGACGAGGCTTTAATAAAAAAATTAATTGAGAACCAATTGAACAAAGCTGGCAATACTTGGAGCCATTTCCTATTTTGGGGAGGGTTTCAACCTCGGCCCCCTAAAGCCAACCGAGGGAGACAAAAAGGTACTAAGATTGGTAAGGAAACTCAGGGAGAAACCTCTACTCAGGGAACTTCTACTAAAGCCCAAAGTTGAGAACAGAGAGAGATCCCCTCATCCTCTGAACCTACAATCCCTAAGGTGTATTCCAAAAGAAGTACCAGACTGAAGAAAACCCAGACTACTGTTGAAAATACTCCTGCTGAAGATTTACCTCATTCTATGAATCCCCCTGAAGAGCCACCCACTAAGATTTCCCCTACAGAAACTCACCCACCAAAACAGACCAAGGGAAAAGAAATTGAAACTGAGCCCCAGGATGAAGCAAAAGCCTCTTTGTTTCAGATTTTCAAGGGAGGGAAGAAACCTCACACCAGGCCATTAATGATTAAGGCTGAAAATAAAATTAAAGCAAAATCCTAACCTTGCCAAGGAAGTGATAGATGTGGACAATGTCCCATTAAAGGACCTAATAATAAACAAAGGGAAGGCTGCAGGTTCTAAAATATCAAGGGCCAAGGGAACTAAGAAGAAAATTCCTATGGAGACAAAGCAGAGTAAGAAGAGAATCGATAAGGTGGACGTTCTTTTGGAGACAACCAACACCCTTAGCTAGGAAGTTGATGACCATTTTTTGAGTTTTGATCAAGTCACTGCTATAGTGAGTTTTTGATGATTTATCACTGATCACACACCTATCTATGTTTAGATACAGAGCAACGCGTAAGCAAAACTGAAATTTCCCTTGACACCGTATTTTGCACAGAAAATGTTGACATTTCCATTGTTAGTGCATTCTAAAAAAAGAAACAATCTGGAAAAGGTGTTGATAGGCGACTTATCAGCAAAACCATTGGTTTAGGTAGCTACAAGACTTACAACGGCAATATCAACATATTGGAGCAGGGATGACCAAGAAGGTAACAAAAAAATAGAACCTGTCTTTGGAGGATGATGAGGTTGATCTACAATGACGAGAACATGATCATGATACACTTTCTTAACCTCTTTTTCATCATATTTTTAGCAAGTTCTTATGACTTTTTGATATATTTAAAAGATATTTTCAAGATGTATATACCTAGGATATTTATTCTATTTCTGGATTACTATAATTATTTTTTGAGCTACAAACATATTAAAATTATTGTATTATTTATATAAGCAAAGACTGTAGAAGAAGAAAGGGTTAAATTTTATTTGAGATATATCATCATTTGTGTATTTTTTAGCCAATTTTAATGAAAACAATATTCATGAGAAGGATACAGAAATTATTGTGTTATGATTCCCTGTCTGTCTTTTCCTCGTTTTATACTTCCTCGTGTCTGACAAAAAGAGAATGAAATCAATATTCATGTTTTATGCACCTTTTTCTTTGTTTATCAAGCATTAATAAATGTTGTTTGCTTGACTATTGCACTGAACTCCTTCATTTTCTTTCCAAATTCCTTAAAGTGTCAAATGAATTGTCACTACCTTGCTTTTATGTTTTTCTCATCGAAATTGTGTTTATATATACCTGATTGGGTTAGAATACATTCCCAATGGTCGTATTTTTCACGTATCCCAACCAAAATTCATTTTTTGATAAATCTAGCCACATAGCTCAATTTAAAAACCCACTACTACTGTGACCTAGAGTAGTAGAGTTTTAGGGAGAGATCCTTCTCAAGGTTGAAGGGCTAGCTTTCAACCTCAAAGAGGTGAGAGGTTACCTTAGAGGTTTTCCCACAGCGGGGTTTCCTCTAAGAGATAACATTTTGACGTTGTTGCCAGGGAGCGAAAGGCATATTTTCCCCAAATGATTTCACTATTGAAGATCAGATCTCTGAGGGCAAACAAAGATTTGTGTATCAGTTTGGCTACAAGGTGTTTGCTCTGGAAACTCCACACTATAATCTGAAGTGTCCTTATTGACGAAGTTCTGACTCACATAGGCAATTATACTTGGAGGAACCCTTATCCAAATCCACCCCAAATTCTGTCAACCCCAAAAAAGTTGTTCAGGAAAAAAACTCCTCAGGAATAAGGTATGGTCTACTTAGAAAGGTATTATTCTCTATCTGCAAAGGTTGAAGCTTTTGAGGATTTGTTGTTAGATATTAAATTTGAAAGTAATTTACTCAGATATAAGTTCGAAAGTATTCTATCAGATATTTTTCTTAATCCAATGGATATAGAGACCTTTTCCCCTGGTCCCTCTATCTTAGAATTAGAGTTATTACCACAACATTTCGATATTTGGTCTCATTTTAAGAAATTATAACATAAAGTCCAAGAACTCCAAGAATTTTATTAGCTTAGTGGGTCCTGACCCAGGTTTAGAGTTAGTTGTGCCAAATGAATCCCTACACTACTGGCCCTTTTAGCATCAATCCGCGGAGCACAGATTGAAATCTCACCCGAAGTAGTATGGTGTGATGCTCGAACCAAGTTTCTGCACCCAGAGATCAGCGTGATGTCATTTTGTGCCCTAGATCTACCTTTGCACAGATCGATAAGCCCTTATGTCTTATCAATGTAACTTCCTTTAATCAACCTCTAGACCTTCGAGAAGGTCTACAACTAGCTTTTTCAGAACCTGAACAGGTGAATTAGCTACTTACATGCATCATAGATTATGCTTAACCTAGTATTTACTCAGATCTACTTAAGTGTTCAATATTTTAAACATACAACGATATAATCTTCACGTAAGAACTTAACATCAATTCCGTTTAGATAAAAATATAGATCCAGTAAAGTCGCGCATCAATACATCATTATTTCATAAAACCATCATTTAACATAGCATACAGTGCATTCATTCGTAACATAAGTAAAGAGATAAAATACAGGAATTTTTCGAATAATTTTCTTTTATTGATATTTAGTTAATCTTACAGACTCAAGACTGCCCTGCACACTCAGTTGCAGGGGTCCACGCACTCAGCTGCGAACTCTGCTCTAGGCCTTTGCGCACTCAGCTGCAGACTCTACTCTAGGCCTTTGCGAACTCAGCTGCAAAGCCTTTCTTCTACCTTCTGGACTAACTTAGACTCCTTTTGTCATACCCATAGACAACTTCTATTCTTCTATTCTCCTGCCTTAGACTTTCTAAGACACACCTATTTATACAATCCCATGGTCCACAGACCATGGTTAGATCTTCAAAAATATGACTTAACTTACATAAAAGAGGGTAAAAACCCTTTTTGACTCTTTACTTATCTACGTGCTCCGTGACCACAATTTGCGGAGAATTTCCATCTTTTTACATAAAACTTAGGCTTTTGCACCAAAATTGACCCAGGGGACCCCATCCCAATAGACCCCCAACACAAAGCTCATGACTCACCCTCGAGTCACTGGATGGCATGGAGATCTTGCTGTGAAGATCCCCCAGCTCCACTTGTGCAACCACTACTTCAGCCGCACTCTGTGTGGCTACCTACTTGACTTTTTCTACTAGCTGCTTTGTTGTTGGTCCTTTGCTAGCTCGCTTGATCTGCTGCTGCGTACTCTGCAAGTTCGCCAACTTTTCTTGTATGTTGGTCGAGACTACGTAGCCTTCGTCTGATTAAGGCCCAACCTGGCCTTAAGGACTAACTCTTCCTTCTATGCTGCTTCCACCTGTGTAAGGAGCTGCTTAGCCTCCTATAGCTTGGCGAGGCACTGTGTTGTAGCAATGGTGCGATTCGTCGCCCTTACTTCATCGTATTGTTGTTGGAGCTTGTGGACCTCTATATTTAATACCTGTATGGTGGTATCTTCCTGTAGGGTCGTCACTACTTCCATGGCCTACTTAAACAGCATAGTGCAGTCCACAACCGCAACATCCACCATAGTAACTCCATCCTTAACAGTGGCTTCACGTTGTTCCATAACCGCTGGCAGGGTTGAAGGCTGTGACTTCAGCTCCAGTTCAGTGATTTTCATGTTTAGCTCAAACTGAACTTTGGCCACCTCTACCTTGGCATCACACACGCCTGCAGTGAGTTTTCTGATCTTAGCCTCCAATGGTGCTTCCTCAGGTATGTGCAGCTCCGACACTGTCTTGCATGCTTCTTCCATTGTGGCCGCTAACTGAGCGCTCTACGCCTGGATGGTTTATTTTGATTTCAAGGCCTCTGTCTTCTCAAGGAACATCTGCCCATTGTTCACTCGATATTCTCTTATGAGGCTGAGGGCACGCTGCTCTCATTCTCTTAACTCTGTCGTCACACTTGCCTGCAACATGTGAAGGTACTCATTTGGGAGTACGACGAGGTTGAGGCCAATGTTCTTTAGAGAACTCACGATGACCTTGTCATCGGTCGCCTCCACACTCAATGATCCTTCCAGTAGCATCATTTCCCGGAGATCCAGTGATCTGACCATCTCTGCTGCCTAACTAGTCCCGATGCCAAGCTCGTCGGTGCAACTCTTACCTACCCTGCGCTTGCCTAGATCTTGTTGGTCTCGATCTGTAGCTAGCACAAATCCTTTTGGATAGTACTTAACGCCTTTTGTTGTTGTTGTTCGAACTATTGTAGCAATTCCATTGTGGTTTCACGCACCTTATCTCCAATCTCATCGAGATCATCTTTAGTTAGTGTGATTGGATCCAGTGATGGCTTCGTCACTTTTGACTTCTTCCGGGGCCCCTCCTTCTGCTGATCCATGTACCTTTTTATCCTGAAGGGAGTGCTCTATTCCTCCTGACCGCCATCGCCTTGATCTGACTACTCCTCTTCCTCTGTCTGGGGCGAAGGGGACTTACCACTCCACTCATAGTCATGCTCTTCTTGTTCGGCCTGCTGCTTCGTATCACAATCCTTTTCTAGCTGGGCGTTCTCCTTAGCCTCTTTCCTTCACTTCTCAACCAAATGTTGGACCGCCTGCTTCACTGCTTCCTTATTTTTCTTCTCCGCGGAACTCCTCGCGCCTTTGCTACTGCCTGCGGCCAGATCAGATGGAGAATGTCAATCTGTCAGCCATCACTTGATAACCTCCTGAATAGCATCATCTGTAGCAAGGTAAGGAAGGTCAAACCATTTCTATTGCATATCCTTCCACGCCCTGATATATACACGGTGGAAGTCTGCCTTAAATTCCACATATTTTGATAGCTGCTCAAACATCATTGGGGACAATCATAGCTTCTGGTTGATGGCCATGCGAATGCTCCCTTCCATCAACACCCAGAAAATTGTGGTCTTTGTGACCCACGCGACATCCTTGGTGGCCCACAGGGAGGCAAATTGTGCAGCCTCCAGCAATCCTTTCTCCACGGGAGCAAACTGGTTGTCCTCCGACCCCTCCCAAGTTACTAGCACTATGGACAGCAACAACCACATGTAGTGGAAGGTTTTGCTCTCGTCCTGGGCCTTGCGATAATTTGCGAGGAACTCGCTACAAAGGTATTGTGACCAATTGAACTGCAAGCCCTCCGTGCATTGTGCAGCCAATGAAATTACGAGCGTTGGAACCTCGTCCGCACAGCATTTTCTCATGACCTTTCCATCTTTGTGTAGCAATTTTCACCGCGAGGTCGGTGATAGATGTGATGGAGTACCCACGCGGATTTTTAACTAGCTTGAAATTTTCCTTCATCTTCTTTGCCAAGTCGCGCTCACTCATCTTTCTGCCAAACTCCTTGGCCAGATTCAAGCCTAAGTGCGGTAATAGCGTGATCCGATGGATCAGCATATCTATAATCAGGGTCGGTGCATTCAGCCACAAACATCCATCATGCACCAGGGTTAGAAACTGCTTGATACAAATGAGGTTGATGTTGGAGCGGTAGTAGTGGGGCACCCACAATAGGTTCAACAACCCCAACCGATTCACACCGTGAATCCACTCGACTGGCTCCAATGTAGTGACACCAGATTCCTTGTAATATACCCTCTTCATATAATTCTTTGTTGCAAGGTGGGGGAACCTCTCGTGGTCCACCAGTTCCCAACCTTCCAGCTTTAAATGGGACACCCACACTAGGCGCATTCCTTCAAATGTGATGCTTTCGAGCAGTAGGGGTGTATTTAGGAGGAATTTCCCTGTATCTCAATCTTTGGTTATCTTCACTTTTCCCTTACACGGAGGGATATAATCTGAAAACTTGGAGATAAGCTCCATGCCCTTAGCATCTATATCCTATGTGCCCCCTTCGGCCTCCAAATCTACCACTTTCCCTTTATCCTTCTCCATTTATTTATCTTTCTTCTAGGCCTGGACTGCAGAGTGCTTCCTTGATGACTCACACACTGGCATTGGCCTCTTCTGCTTGTCTTTCTTGGGTTTGGGGACTTCTCTCACTGGTGTAGGCCTCGGCTGAGGTGACCTTGGTGTTGTAGACACAACAGCCCAAGCCTCCATACTCACAACCTCTGGAGAAGCTCCCTCAGAGGTGACAGTTCCTCCTGTGCTTGCAGTTTTTCCTAGTCCGGACATTGTGCTGAGAATAAACTGCCTCGAGTAATTTATCAAATACAAAGCTAGCGGCCAAATCTGCAAAAACCTAAGGATTCATAAACAATGGAAAACATAGCGCAAAAATTCTAAGGATGCAAAGTGTTCTTTGCTCGACAACCACGCATAATTTATAGGAGAATTTGAATTCAAATTCGACTGTTGACTATTCCCCCCAAAATCTATCCATAAATGATGATTTGGTAGGAGATATCCAAAGATTTTAGTCTTAAATGTCCCCCCCCCCCGGGCTCCTCTTAACCGTCTCCTCGCTATTAAATCATGAACAGTGACTGTAACGGTCATTTTCTAGTTGTGTTTCATGGTATCTCCCCTGATAGCACAGCTTCCTTCGCGCGCCTCTTGATACTGTGACATTACACTTTTTCCCACAGCCCCCCTGCCGCGTAGTTCTACAAACCAGGCAGTGTAGTTTAGAGTCTTGTGCTCCCTTACACCTTCTTGGAGAATTAAGACTATGTTACCATCATGTATGCATTGGGCCAGATCCCCTATGTATGGATTCAATCGGCTTCCATTTAGCCTTCCCAGAAATGGTTCTCCATTTAACTTCGTGAGCTGAACTACACCACGATCTATAATGCCTTTGACGACATATGGCCCCAGCAAGTGCATCTAAAACTTCCCTGGAAACTTAGAAAACTTACTGTCATATAATAAGACCAAGTCATTTACCTTAAAGGTACGTAGTTTGATGTGTCGATCATGCCAAGCTTTTTCATGTTCCTTCTGAACCTGCTGATGGAATCTAGCCAAAAACCTATCTTCTTCGAGCTTCATTAGCTACGCAAGCCATTCTTCTAAGGCTCTGTGGTCCGCCATTCCTATGAAATCCTCTATGCATATACTAGGCACGATATACTCCATAGGCATTACAGCTTCCACGCCATAGACCAACCTAAAAGGTGTCTAACCTGTGACCTTTTTGCAATTAGTCCTATATGCCCATAATATTGCTAGTACGTGCATGCCCCAATCATTCCATTGCGCGTTGTAAACCTTCGTCAACACATTCTCCAATATATTATTAAAAGCCTCAACCGTTCTATTGGCCTGAGGATGATATGGTGTACTTTTCTAATGGTAAACCTGGAACTCTTCTATCAGTGCACTGATCATTTCATTGAGAAAATGTGTACCACAATCACTCATCAATACTTTCGGGCAACCAAACCTTGTCAACACATATTCAAACAAAAACTTTGCTACGATTGCCCTTGTACAGTCCTTCACATGTTGTGCCTCCACCCATCTGGTCAAATATTCTGTCGCGATGATGATATAGCGCACACCTATTTTCTTACCTGGGGGTTGAATCGCTCCTACAAAATCAATCGCCCATTTCTCAAATGGTTGCAATGACACCTGCATATTCAGTGGCAACTCATCCCTCCGAAGGCCTTCCTATCCTCTGACATGCATCACATGCCCTACAATATGCTTGAGAATCCTTATGTAGCGTCGACCACCACAACCCAATGCACAAAACCTTCTAAGTTGTTACTTTCCCTACATAATGTCCTCCTGCAGCTCCTCCATGAGCTTCAGCGAAGATACTATTTCGTTCAAAATTGGGCACATATCGTTGAAGTATCTCATCCGATACCATCTTATACAAATCGCCTGCAATTACTGAGAAATCGGTCGTGCGCACCACCAACTCTTTCTTCTGCTGACTAGTGTATCCTTCTGGAGCCCTCCCTATAGTCAAGAAGTGGATAATGTCTGCAAAGTGGTTGTCTGCTACACGCATCCTGAAGAGCTGCATGTCGAGCAACCCTTCCTCCAAATTAGTAGGCTGCTCTCCTATCTCAATGTGCAACAGATGGTCAAGTCCTGCATTCAACCATCTCGACTTCACAATTACCTCAAAATCATATTCTTGGAAAAACAACGGCCATTTTCATATTCCCCCCCCCCAACACAAGCTTATTGACTAGGTACTTCAAGGTGGAATGGTCCATGTACATCTTGAAATGTCTGCCCAATAGATAGTGCCTAAACTTTTGGAGAGTGTACAACATAGCCAATCCTTCGCAGTCTATCGTCAAATAAGTCTTTTTAGCCTTTTATAACTTCTTGCTCACAAATTCCATAGGATGATCCAATTCTCCTTTTCCAGCCTGTGTCAGCATTTCTCCCAACGAAATACATGACGCATCAACGTGCACATGGAATTCTTTCTTCCAGTCTAGGAAGACCAAGATTGGCGCAGTAACCATTTTCTCCTTCAAGACATCCAGACTGCGCTGACATTCTTCATTCCAACATAATGTAGCATCCTTATTTAGCAACTTTTCCATGGGCGCGATAATCTGAGCATAAGCCTTGATGAATTTTTTATAATACCTGGTATGGCTCAGTGTTGCATGCATCTGTTTAACACTCATTGGGGCTTCCAAATTGATTATTATCGCAATCTTGGCAGGGTCCATCATCATTCCTTGCCTGCATACCACATAACCCAGCAAAATCCCAAAGGGGACACAAAACAAGCACTTCTTTAGGTTCAACACAATCTAATACCTTCAGCACGTATCCAACATTAAGCACAGACTGTCTACATGGCGCTTGACTAGCCTAAACATTGTCCAGTCATCGAAATAGACCTCCAAGAATTTGTGAATGAACTCTTTGAACATCGCGATGACTATGCGAGAGAATATTGTCGACGCATTCTTGAGTCCAAGCGCCATTACTGTATACTGGAAACAACCCCATTCTATCATGAAGGTTGTCTCACTCCTATCTTCTGGCGCGATCTTAATTTGATGGTACCCAGAGAACCCATCAGTGAAGGAATACACTTCATGTCCTCCCAAATTGTCCAGTACTTCATCAGTAAACAGTGTCAGAAAGGTATCATGGACACATGCATCGTTAAGCTTTCTGAGATCTACGCAAATCCTTATTTCATCCTTCTACTTCTTTCATGAACTACCATTGAACTCAACCAATCAAACTCCTCCACGGGTTCAACAATACCTGCTTCAAGCAGCTTGTCCAACTCCAAGCGGACCTTTTCCTTGTATTTGGGATTAAGGCAATACGACCTCTGCTTAACAGGCTTCATGTTCAATTTCAGAGTTATTTTCATCACACCCAAATCACCTATGATGCCTTTCAAGTACGAAAATTTTGTATGGAACAAATCCTTATATTAGCGGAGCAACTCAGCGACTTTATCTACCATAGCGTCATCCCAATAATCCCCAATCTTTGCAAACTTCGGCTCCGCTATGCCAATGTTTACTTGCCTAGTTTTCAATGGCGCAGTGATTTCTGGATTCTCTATCTGTGGTCCCTCTACCTCACGGTCGCCTTCTGTTTCTAGGATGTTAAGATTCCTTGGATCCTCATCCTCTCCTTCAGCAGTCACATTATAGCACTCCAGCGCATGGCGCAGCTGGGTGCTCCAATCTGGTTGAATCAATTCCGAAGGATCCTGCGGTATTCTGAAGATTGATGCGTTAACCTTCAAAGTTGAATGTCCTCACGAACCCTTCTCTTAAGACATCCCATTCCACGGTGTCGTTGCAGAGCTGCGTCTCCAAATACCAATTCATAGAGATTACGTCCAGAGTGTGATAGAATAAATGCACCCATTCTGGCTGCATCTTTGTTCCATAAACCTTAGTCCATTTGGCCAAGTGATCACGTGAATCATTCCTCTCATCATATTTCTCCGTTACCCATACTTTAGGCCGACCAAACCGCATTCTCGTCATCCTTTTGTAATCACACCACTCATCAAAGTTGTCTTTGTGCACACCCCACCACCGAGCGGATGTAGAGCACAACACCCAATCTAATGCCTGAAAGCGATAATCCTCTGGAACTTCTCTTTCAAAAGAATCCAAAAATTTATCCACGTCAGTTAAATCATCATAATAGGGAAAATTTCTTACCTCCGACGATACACAACGCAACAATCTAGTCATCATGTTGCAACGCAGCATGGATACTTCATGTAGCCTATTTTGCCAATGTTCCAGCTCTTTGTTTGAATTTGAGGTACAGGAACTTTTGCGGTCCCATGTAATTCACCCATCAGCTATCGAATTAACCTAGTCATGGTCTCCCGTCGTTATTTTATAGATCTTATCCAAATCATCATCATTTTCCTCATAGTTGCGGACTGGTTCGGTATAGCGCGATCCTTCTACAAGGTCCAATGGTACCACAACACAGAGCGTTTTCCTTTCAAATGACATTGTCCAATTCTTCAAATTGATTACCCCATTCATGTCAATAGCCCAATCAATTCCCAGGAGTGCGGGGTATGGATTGTTGTCATCAACAATCTCTATTACTTCAAAATGAGCTGGCACGCTCGCACCTTCTATATCTATGGTTACTCCATGCAATCGCCCCATAAGGATAATCTTTTGTTGGTTTTCCATCCTCAATTGAATCAGAGACCACTGTAGCGTAGGTCTCCCCATTCTCTCCCAAGTTTGTTTAGGCAATACATTTGCGTCAGACCCCAAATCCAGAATAACCTGGTCCATCTCATGGTCCCCTATTTGTGCGGTAAGCCTCATCTCGCGCCATGTTCTTGCCTTATGCTTACTGATCTTTCTGACTATGTGGGGTCCATCAGAAGTATTATCCTTACTGACACATTTGTTTATCAATTCTTGTAGCCCTTTCACAGCCTTGCTATCACACAATAATTTCATACAAGTTTCCAAGAATGTGGTAAGCACAGAGGGGTCAACCTATGTAGGCGCGCTGGTATCTGATAGTTTGTTCTGACTTCCTGAGGTAGAGGCCTCAGTGAAGATTTTATTTTCTTCCATGCATGTTTCATTTGCACACTCCAGATCAAACCCGACCTCCTTTTCCATTATCATCACTAGTCATGATCCTGCTTCGCAGTACAATATTCACATCCGGGTCCTCTTCACAAGGCTTGACCCTCATCATCTACAAGTTCTGGGTAGGATGTTGAGGTTGCGCCTTCTTCTCCTACATCTTGGCCATCAACACAGGACATTATTCGATTGTGTGGTAAAATTGAGTACAGTATTGACATGACGAGCTTATCTGATTCGTACACTCACATGCGTAGTGTCATGGAATTCCGCAATTGTAACAAATGACCTGGCCCCGACCCCTACCAGGTCCTCCTCCTCCTCGGCCTCATCTGTGTCCCTGATATCCTCCGCGCTCCCCCATCACCTTGATCTGGAGGTTGAGTTTATGCTTGCATTCGATATGTAAGCGTTCTTTCCGTAATTAATTCATAGCTACAGTAGTTACGCTCGTCGTGGCCCACCGATTTACAGAAATTGTAGAATAATTATTGCAGCGTCTGTACAAACTTCTGCAGCAAATGACAATTATCTATGACATGTTTTTCGGCTACTTAACAAATAGCGCACCATAACGCAGGCCCCACACTTGGTCTTGTTGGAGCTTCCTGCCTTAGGGGCATAGGCCGCCCTCCTGTGATGTAATTCGCAAAGACAAGGTAGTGATCTTTATCATGCCCCTGGTTCTTACACTTGAAACACCAAACTTCTTCGCATACCTTTGGTCGAGCCGTTTTTTCCTTTTTCAAGCTCTGCAACTCCAAGCAAAGGTTCTGCAACTATGCATAAATCTGTTGAACTCCTAAAGAAGCGTCCTGAATAGGCGTTTCATGCAATCTCATCGCAATTTTCAGGGCTTCTGCCTTAGTTCCTATCTTTTGCTATGATAAAGAAACCCTTAGGTGGGGCAGGAGCGAAGCTACAAACCATTCGCGGTGCTGACTATCTGCGAGATTCATATTAGCTTCGCGGATCTGGCACTTCAATCTTTGGTCTAATTCCCAGGGAATCTCAACAGGCCTCATCATGATTTCGTTGAATCTAATTAATGACCATGATTCAGACTTAGGCTTACCGAATTCTTTGTTCAGAGCGGTTTGAGTGTCTACTAATGATGCCAACAGGTTATCGGTGCAGTACTTAATGTACCATGTCGACGCACGATCCTACAGACCAGTAACCAATTGTGCTTTCTTTATATTGTCATCCGTAATTTGTTGTGTTGTCCACAAAGCCTTTGCAACAAACAAAAACTAATCTGGATCCTCACTTCCTAAGCCCTTGAAAATAGGCAACTTCATCATATTTGACATGTTGACCAACGGAGGAGGTGGTGGCAGTGTGGGTGAAGGTGTATGTTGTGGAGGAGAAGGTGGAGGTGGTGCGGGAGGATGACTTATCCACAGAAAACCCTGCCTTATCAATTGGACAGCGCTCTGTGGTGAAGCCTATGTTGCTCCTTCGTCGTCACTCAGAGGAAGCTCAATCAGCGGGCTATATTCAGGGCCTATTCTCCCCCTATCCCTGAAGAACTTTCCACTTTGCGTAGCTCCAAACATCAAGGTAATGGCATAACCCGCTTTTCACACAAGAGAATCTTAATCCAAGTATTCAAAGATTTTAAATACTTACCTCACGGTCCCCAGAAGAAGCGTCGCTCTGCTCCGTTGTAACTCACTGAGGTATTAACCGCGAACTCTGTAACAAATCCTTCGATGACTCGATCGAGCCAGTGATCAACTGCGCGTGCGATCTTATCTTCGGAAGCTTCCAATCTCCTAACGAGCTCTTGGGTCCACACTATCAGACCGTCCAGCCTCCACCTTCCTTGGTCGTCTACCAATTTAGTGATCCACTCGTATAGTTCAGTCGAGAAGGTGTAGAAGAAGATCTCGTGTATTTCTGTGTACAAATATTTGTCTAACCACTGCTCTTTTGTTAAGTGTGGATTCTTGTTTTCTTGCGCCGTGAATTCATGGATCTTTCTATCCAACCACTTCTCAATTTCCTTTTTGGTTGGATTCCAGTGATGCGACATCACACATCTCTTTATGCAAATCCTGGTCCTGGCAACGGAACCATTTGTTGGCTTAGTGGGTCTTGACCCAAGTTCAGAGTTAGTTGCGCCAAACAAATCCCTACACTACTTGCCTTTTTGGCATCAATCCATGGAGTGCAGACTAAAGTCTCACCCGAAGCAATATGGGGGAATGTTGGAACCAAGTTTTCGCACCCAAAGATCAACATGATGTCATTTTGTGCTCTAGATCTACCTTCACGCAGATCGATAAGCCCTTATGGATTATTGATGTGAATTCCTTTAATCGGCCTTTGGACCTCCGCGAAGGTCTAAGACTAGCTTTCGCGGAACCTGAACAGGCGAATTAGCTACTTACGCGCATCACAGATTACGCTTAACCCATTATTTACTCAGATCTACTTAAGTGTTCAATATTTTTAACATACAACGATATAATCTTCACGTGAGAACTTAACATCAATTGCGTTCAGATAACAACGTAAACTTTGAAACGGAAAATGATACTATTACCCGTTTCGTAGAGATAGCAAAAAATTGACCCAATTTTGAAAAGGGGCGATGCAAAACACACATATTTTTTTAGAGCATAGTTTTTGGCACTTTAAATAACCAACACGATTACCCGTTTTGTAGGGGTAGTAAAAACTTGACCCAATTTTGAAAAGTGGTTATGCAAAATACACTTCTTCTTTTTTTAAGCATATTTTTGACACTTTAAATTTTCTTATGTATCAAATATAAATATTTGTTTTTAAATGTTAGTGATTTTCATATTGATTTTGAAACGTATTGATCTAGCATACCATTTTTTTAGAGGACTTATTTTTCACACTTTAAAATTTATTATGTTCAATTTTTTTTTAAATTATGATTACTTAATGAATTTTCAAGTTGTTTTATTTTTCTTTTTTAAATATTGATTACTT